>VDFB02047869.1:0-16040 GCA_007258455.2 Sequoia sempervirens | reverse complement strand
TATACATACATATATATATATATATATATAATGTGATTCTATGTCTCACCTTGGTCTATATAACCAGGGGACCGTTCTCATTGTAATATTAAACATTCTAATCATCCCAATCTATCATTATTGTATCAATTTTGCATCCTTTTATAGAATAACATTATTATATCATATTTTACCTCTCTTTTTTTTCTTTTTTTTTTGAAGTTTCTAGATCTTGGGTAGCTATATCTTTAGCCAAATCTTGCATGGTATAGAGCATTTGATACCAAATCTCTCACGTCACTTTCTAATCCTCCATTTTTTCCTAAATGTTTGTAGAAATGGATCTTTCAACATCCTTACTAGTAGAAAATGGACTTAAGGTAAAAATAATATAAAAACAACTAGTTGATTATGAAGGAATGGATTTTATATGTAGGTGCTACTACAAAATAAGGAACAATGAAAATAAGTGTAATTTTTTTTCCTCAACTTATCCAAATTAAGAAACTTGGTGGAAGGGAGTAGATCTAAGCCATCAATATATTTTCCATAATTTTAAAGAAGATGCTAATTATGGTGCTTCATTATTGGAAACATGAGCTTCCACTCTTCAAAGAGATATGATTCTAAAGAAGGATTATTCCTCCCTCATAAAAATTACAAGTGAATCAAAACATAAAGAGGTATCTTATATGGTGGAGGATCCCTCACAAAGAATTAGTTATAACACAAAACATCTATATGGGGAAGACATTGATCAATGGATAATATTCAAGTAGAAAAATAAATCAACTAGAAATAAGAAAATGCGAAATGAATTTGTGCTCCCAATTCAATATGTGAAGGTAAGATTCATAGGGAACATGGCTTATAACATTCATTATCATAAACACTTTGAGTTTATAGGTATTATTAGAAATCCCTATTTATAGGGCATGCACATCATTTTATTTTTTGTTTACTATTACTTCAAAGGGAATGGCCCCCTTAACCATGGTTTATTGATAAAAAAAACATACAAATACGAAATGTATTGGAATATGTGTATATATATGAGGTAAGGGATGAATGCATATGAATGTGTGTAAAGAATAAGTATGAGGCAAAGGGAAAGATACCCAAATTTGCACAAAATTATGCCATTTGTCAATATGTAAATGTATTAGGGCACTCTTATCAAAACAAGCACACACCTAAATGGGAAATGACATTGGTTTACAAAAATTCACTAACAAAATTTTCACTTTGATGTGCAAGTGAATCCTAGAATGATCACGCATCTAAAAGTATTTAGCACTTACAAACATACACATAAAGTGAATATTTGGACATCAAAAGATTCAAAAGGTAGTTCATACAAAGTAATGGACCTTTTAGGATGTAATCATGTAAGTGTATCCTTATCATGTACTCTCCAATAAGAACCTAAAAAATAGAGAAAAAAGTATGTCATGAGTAGCTTCTGTAATGCAAGTAAGAATTTTAAAAAATGAATCTCATTGTCAACAATCATAAGAGGGAGAGTATAAATTCCAATTGTATGAAAAGTGGTAATGATCTACCTAACTTGGTGGTTGATGGGTGATGAGCCATAATGAACACAAGTCATGCCACATTATAAAAATGTGTCTTTATAAACACTTGAAACTATTTGAAAATTTGGATTGAGTTGTTAAAAAAAGTATATGTCCCCATAATTGCTTGTATCTATGAGATACAATAGAATTGAGGTGATGGAAAATAATAATGAAATGTAAATCTAGTATGTAACCAAATAAATCAATAATTATAACAAATACATCATACAATTGTCATGTAAATGTCTAGAATTATAAGTGTAATAAGCTCATGGGATATAAATGATATTAAGGAATAATGATTTTCCCACTAGCATGGACCAATATAAGATGGTGATATGGTCCTTATTTTCCAAGAACACCCATGTAAGTATGTAAGTCAGTAGAGTGGCATATGCCCCAAATGTGGCATTTATGAGCATGCACACATATTGATATAGGTAAGTTGATAGGTCCCTAGTGGTGATGAAGGTGTTTATGTATGTCATGTAACCAACAATGTGAGGAATTCATAGCTCTTGATACCCCCCATTGTAGTAAATAACTTCTTATGGTGTGATTAGGTCATGTGAACATAATAGTGTAGAGTGTGAGTGTGAAATATTGCGTCAAGGTAATGGCCCTTACATTGGAAAGATGGTACAATAAGGTACAAAATCATATAACAGAGAAAAATAATCCACCCAAATGTAAGGATGTTTCATTGAATGCATAGTGTGTAAGGGGAAGGCATGATGCCCCTCATATATAAATATATGGAAATGATAGCACAACTAAGGGGAAGACATGATTACCCCTATAAAAATTGAAATATATATCCATGTAGGATCACAATTGATTTATAGTCATCTAAATAAATGATGGAATATGATAACCCTAATTGGCTTGAAAATCATCATATGATAATTAATAATTAAAATTATGTTGCTAAATAAGTGTTAAAGCACATGTAAATTATATGTTATTGTTAAGTTACTTGGAAATCGTATCCTTTTTGTTAAGTTTTGTCTTATGGTAGAAGAATTGTAATGTAATAAATGTGATTAGAACGTGGCATGAATAGTAAAATAGTTGAAAATATTGACATGTGTCTAGTCTTAATATGTATTAGAACATATAGATAAGCATCATAAATAAATGTGATCATCCATATGTGTCATAGGTCAAAAGATGTGATCAACATAAGGAAAGGGTATTAATAAATGCAATGCATGTGAAAGACAAGCCCAAGTGCACATAGGTCATGTATCACTATGAATAATGTATGTCATTATTGATATGGTCATACTATTTTAAGAATGGATGTTGAAGGGATCATAGTTTATGAGTTACAATTTTTTACTTGGCTATATAAGGGAGGGTAAAAAGTAATATTTTAATTTTATTTTCACTTTTACCCTTTAGATATTAGTTCATTTAAAGCTTTAGTTTATACTTGCATGTTGTCATGATGGTATTCAAATAGAGCAATATTCTCACAATAGGATATTTTGTGTAGAAAATCCATTCAACGGAGATGATGCTTTAGATATTAAAATTGGTCTTATAACCTCATTTTTTACATTCTTGTTAAATTTTTTTAGATTTTTGAAAGTTTTGTAGACTTTTTAATTTGTAAATAAGTATACTTTTATAGTTTTGTGGGACACAAAAACTTGAATCACTAGGCACAGGTTTGAACCAAGGGGTTATCTTTAGGCCATGGGTTTGTCCCATGGACTTGACCATAATTGGCATATAATAATATTAACATATAATTTAATTATTTATTATTTATATTTTGGAATTTTTATGTGTTCTATTGAGATTTTTTTCCTATTTTTTGATGTAGTATGAGCTTCAAATATATGAGAATTCATATAAGTTGAAGTGGCTTTTTTGTGCCCTTTGAAGCTTACCAATGAGAACTAGGTAGTATTAAAGGTGTTCAATACCAAAGATACAGTCATATTGGCGATGCTCCATTTTGACAATCAAATGTGTATATCTCTTACTAAGTGGTGGTATTTCAATACTACTACATTGTGCTTGCCTATTGGTGAGATGGTGGTCATTGTGGAGGATGTGTTGATATTTCTTTGTATTCTTGTTTGAAGGAGGAAAATAGATGCTTACAACACTATATTACATAATAAGCCCATGATATTTATTAGTGGTGCATAGTTCATGTGGGGTAGCATCAAGGTGACATCATATTTATAGAGATCATGTTGGGCATAGTTTCTTGTTAATGTAAGTGAATTTTATTTATTATCATCCTTTTTTATTACTATATGTTTAGATATCTTCAATTACATATGGTCTCATATAATTATGTAGAGGGATATAGTAGTAGTGGATAGTATTTTCTTGAGGCTACTATATTTTGGCCTAGTTATATGATGATTTTCATACTTTTATTGAAAAGAGATCTATAAACACTATAAATGGACTCATTGTTGAAATTCTGAGTGTATGAGCATCTTATACTACCATTTTGGTAGGGTTACCTTCTACTCTATTTATATCATACAAAACATTACTCCCAATGGGACACCATTGAGATAGGTTGGTGGTAAGAGAAATGGCCCTTAAGAAGTGGAATGGAACACAGTTATGGAGTTATTTTATATATGAGTGATCCTTGTGCTAGTTGTTTCTTAGATAAGTTGTGCCCCTGAGATAATGCTATATAAATGGCATCTAAAATGTCCATATTGGTTAGGTGAGAAGGTGATATCAATATATGTGGAGAAAATATACATAAATGATGATTATTCAAACCCCACGATATATGCAATAGAGGTAGTTGATGTGGGAGTCTCTCCAAATTATGGGATATGTACCAACATATACATACTAACATGTTGATGATCTAGGTATGCTAGTTATGATGCTGCATTAAAACTTGTATTATTATTCTATTATTATTAGTATGTGGATAATGAGATTTTTAATCTTGTTGGGAGTGTAGACTAGTGAATCACACTCATATTTCTCACCATTTATCATTTAACTTAGGGTGTACCAACTATCCCAAAAAATAGACAATTCTAGATTATACACATGTTAGGAGGTTCACATTCTCTTTCAAACCTATGAGTCAAGTAACTATGACATATAGGGATTCCTCCATGAAGTTTACATCAATGTTACATGAGAGAACCATATTAGAGGTAGGTATAGATGTAGTGGTGCAAGACTATGGAGGCCGTGATTCAATCTAGATACCATATGATGAGAAAAATATAAGCTAGATTGAGAGCTTGTGTAGTTTGAGGTTGAGAGGCCCATGTTCACACTATTGAATAATTATTTTGTTTCATATTTGACTTGTTATCTAGATTAAGCACAAGATAATTTGAGAGAAATAGACAAAGATTAATAAATTCCACGAGGAGGTTAGGCAACTTTGTAGGAAAACCTTGGATTTGTGGGAGAGGTCACAATTTTTATCTTGAATGAAATCACATTTTAGTCATTAAAATAATTTAGGGGAGGGATCACTAGGAGAACTCCCTCTAGATATATTGTTTATGTTAGTTCATGTTTTATGTATCTAAATTTTTTATGTATTGTTGAACACTTTTTTCTTTATATCATCAAATATTTATGATGTGGTTCAATGTGTTTGACTATTGGATATCAATGTGATATTTCAATGATTCTACATGATTTAGATTTAACTTTTTATGTGTATGTTATAAGTTTTGTATATTTAATATGGTTTATATTATTTTCTTTTCTTGGAAAAAAGAATAATTTTATTATATTATAAGAGAAACTAAAACAAATTGCAAGAAAAATATTTCCAAATAATAAAGCTATCAATAAATCCAAAAGAATAACAACCCAAGGAGGCTTTCCACTATTCCACCATACCCAAGAATTAGAAGAGTCCATGATTGAAAGAAAACTCACATTCCCTAAGGGATGCAGGCAAGGAGAGTTAATATTAATCATTATGAATAAGTTGAAGAATTTTCCCAAATTTATTTAGAGGTAGAGACCCCTAACTAGTAAAATTCTGGTTGCAATGAACATGAGATGCCAACTTAGTGAAGCAATACACAATAATATTACATTCTCTAGGAAAATTGAAAAAGGAAATGGAATCAAAATGTGAGTGAGATGGAGAATCTACTCAACAAGAGATGCCAACACCGAGGAAGAATTTTGCAACTTCTCCTTGTTAAAAATAGAAACTAGTACCATATAATATATTTCAAAACTAATCTTCTTCTGGAATATAGCTCATAATATTTCTCAAGTGCCACAAGAATGACTTGGGCCTCTATTTGATTATTAGTGCAACGCCCCATAAAATTAATAAAGAAGTGATATGAACCATCACTATTACAACCAACCCCACTGATCCTAGTAGCACTTGAGTTACCTTGTAAGGATCCATTATTATTGATTTTGAAGAAGCTAAGAGGGTGAGGAGACCACTTAAAAATACTTTTCACCTTCTTGGAAACCTTAAAACAAGATCCAAAATGATTTTGAGTAGTCAAGGGGAAAAATCTAGGAGGCTTGAAAGATGAGAATGAAAAGGTGAATAAATTCTTCAAAAGTGAATTTATCCTCAAATGTTTCTTGAAGTTCATCCATTATCTTTTATTAGATATACATGATAAGACTTTTATGCTCTTGGAAAAAATATCAATTATGCTCTCATTATATCATCTAAAGAATAAAAATAGGGCTAAGATCCTAGGTAACAACTAGGAAAGAAATTGACATTGTGTGACCACCCATTCATGCTAAAACATAGATAAAAAAAGAGGCATGAGTGATAGGTCGAATCCACCTCTTCCACCATTGCCTCCAAATTTCCAAGGATAAGGGATAGTAAAAGAAAAGGTGAGATATAATTTCTTCACCAATAACACACAAAATATAGTTAGAAGGACCTTGAAATCCTCTTTCTAATATTATCTTATGTGGAATTTTTTATTACATAATAACTAGATAAAGATATTACACTTGGTCTAATTGAATTTATTCTAAAAATAATTCAGCCTAAAAATATCTACTCACACCTTTCTAGTGTCTTTTTGTGTTGTTTTTCTCTGTAGGTCTGCTCCATGCCTTTAAGTGAATTATTGATAACCGATCAGAGAAACATAATATGGATGGTCGTTTGCCAAATTTCTAAGGATAAGTGGATATAACATAAAAAATAAGATCAACTGCTTTTTGAAGGTTTTCAAATTTTTCTAAGGGCTAAAAGTTATTCTTTTGTGGGTTTGCTCACTCCATTTTTCCCAAGTACACTTTAGATGTGTTTCCTTGCAAAGTATCGATTCAATTAGTAACCCCTCCAAGAGGTTAAAATTTAGAAAATTGGATAAGAATAGGTTTTGCAGGATCTCGATGCCCAAGTGAACCCTTCTTTTCAACATTCATTTGGTTCATTTGGATTTTCCCACTTTGTGGGAAAAAGGTCTCCATTTGGCTTTGTGAGTTTTTCCATGTGAACATCCCACTTCTATTTTCCAACAAACTTCCAGCATGACCACTTGGCGATGTTTTCCCTGCAAGCATAATAGACATAAAAAATAACTAAGTTAAATCTTTATGGGTGGAAGGAGCTTTTATTGTCACATCCCTCCCTTGATGATGTCATACTCCTATTGCAGACATTTCTCATCCATTTGAACCTCCATTTCCAATGCTTTCATCTAGTTCAGATGCCTTTTCCCACCATCTTGTTCCATCCCATTTTCCTACATCTACACCTTGACAATGTCATGTTGACATCATCCCACCCTACTTACATCATCATCAAAACTTTCCATCAGAACTGATTAAGCCTTTATGCATTGTGAAGTTGGAAGTTTAGTTGCTTTTCCTTACATAAGCACATTGGAGACCAATCTTCTACAAGGACCTGATGATGACTAACTTCTTGAAGTGTTCACTTGAGGGTCAATCTTCTGGTATGTCTAGTATCAGGTTGAAGTCTCACAAAGACCAAAAAGATAAAGATGTTGACTTCCCATGTGACTCGATGGAAGTCTAAGTTCCACAAAAGGAAAATTATGAAGGAAAATGCTTCTTTCAAGTATTCCTTAGTGAATGAGACATATTTTTACATGGTGTAGCTCAATAGCAAGTCTTTACTGTGCTTGAGCCTAATAGATATCATTTTCCCATAGATAGAGTTTTGTGTTTATTTGAAGGTCATTTGGACCTTGTAAGGCTTTTGGTTGCATCCAAATGTATCCACTTGGGCCTTGAACCCTGCATAGTCATATCAGGCTGATTTTTTCCCAAATGTTGATGTGACTTCTTCCATGAGCTCATTTCTCATGCTACATCCTAACTTGGGTCAAATTTTCACAATAGGTAAAAGTGAAAGGAATGACTCCTAGTTACCTCCTTTAATGCTCAAATACTAATAGAATTTCCTTGACCTCAAATCCTGCTAGAATTAAGATCACCTCGCATGCAAGATGGATAACTACATGCAAAAGATATGAAGAACCAAAAGATGTTCTCCGAACCTCAAAGTGTAAAATGCATTAAGAGAATCAATTATTACAAAGTGATCAATCCTTATGAAGGAGATCATGAAACCCTAAAAGGGAAACCCTAAATGAAACCCTAGTGTGCACACTTAATAATTAATAATTAATTATTAATGTGCCTAAGTTTAGCTTAAGTAATAAAGAGGAATAAGTGACTTAATTAATTAATCAATGTGATGTAATTAATTAAGCATAATAACTTATTACTCTAACACCCCCTTAAGATGAACTTGAATAAGATGCATGAAAGAAAAGATGGGTCCCGAACAGGCCTTGACACCCATTTACAAATGCAATAAGGAGTAAGAGAAGGAAAAACCCAGTGGGACAAAACCCCCCTACAATGAGATAACATGCTGCAAAGAAGCACCGGAAGAACTCTGTAGAGTAACACTTTGGAACTTGATATAGGCAAGCAAGGAAATATTCTTCTGTATACTACTGAAACCGGATGAGAGTCACCGATTGACTCAAGGAATCATGATAAAGCAACAGAAAACCCGATGCCCCACTCGAAAACTCCAAACGAGAAAATAACTTTGGAATCTATGAAGCAGCAAGCAATTATTGAATGATGTATTACTGAAAATGAAGTGCAAAGATGCAAGATGCACTCTCCCAACTGCCAAAACATCCAAGTAATCACCAAACAACCCATCAGCCAAATCTGGACTAAGTGATAAACCTGGGACAGATACAAAAAAAGTGTATGGACAGCAACCTAGAGCTCCTCAATACCTTTCCGACGCTTCAAACGAGGCAAAAAATGGAGATCGTGGCAAAAAGTTATGAGCTCGGAAGCATAAAAAGTACATCTGACTTCAAACAGCAATAAATGCAGGAAAACAGTAAAATACTAAAAAATAAACTAGCACTACTGGAAAGTGCTCAGAACCAGCTTTCCGGATATCTCGTTTTCCCGATTTCGATATCGTATGCCCAAGTTATGACCAAAAGAAAAAATTGCTCTTTTAGGGCAAACTAGGGTTAGGAGGGGCATAGAGGGGCCGGCCGTAAGGATGACGTCATGCTGAGAGCAAAACACGAGCAAAAATTTGACGGCCATCTGGCCGTCGCCCATAAAAATAGTCCCTTGCAAAAAAAAAATTTGGCCCGGTCACGTGAAGCGACCCGAGGGCTAGTGAACTCTGAGGCTTTGGGGGGCGGACCCTGGTTCTTCATCATCTGATCGGTATTTGTTGAGGAGGGTGGCGAGGGGCGAGTACCGGGTTATGACTAGGAGAGATATCGAAGTCTTGAAGTAAAAATGAAAAGTGATCCGGCGGAGGTGGCTAGTAAATTTATGCAAGCCGCCCCGGTAGCGTGGCTAAGTGGGCAGCCACCTTTGGTGCGAGGTGAAAATAATAAATAAAAAATTCAATTTTTATATTTTTGAAATTTTCAAACTCGCGTGCCTCGATCTGCGTGTTGGGAGGCCATAATGCGGCCCCGACAAAATAAAATTTGCCTCGGGATCAAGCGCACGAAAATGGATGATTTGCGAGCGTTTCCTAGGGTTTTGGGGCGCTGCGAACGCGATGGGATGGTTTCAGCCCATAGTGTCGAAAAATGGCTACCCCTAGATCTTGAAAGATGCATAACCCTTACTGAAACTCACAAAAGGCCATATCTTCATATCACGAACGGCGCTGCAGTGTCGGACTCCGATACCATGTTAGAATTCAAGATCACTTGCATGCAAGATGGATACCGTCACATGCAAAAGATATGAAGAACCAAAAGATTGCTCTGAACCTCAAGTGTAAAATGCATTAAGAGAATCAATTATTACAAAGTGATCAATCCTTATGAAGGAGATCACGAAACCCTAAAAAGGAAACCCTAAATGAAACCCTAGTGTGCACACTTAATAATTAATAATTAATTATTAATGTGCCTAAGTTTAAGCAAGTAATAAAGAGGAATAGTGACTTAATTAATTAATCAATGTGATGTAATTAATTAAGCATAATAACTTATTACTCTAACAAATCCAAGGAAATTTATTAATGACCTTTATGGAATTTTGGCACAAATTCAAGAGAGATTATGTTGTCAATACTCTATTTAATATTTTAGAGCCCTTTTTCTATTGCACTTTACTTCTAGGAAACCATTTCGGTAGATTTCATGGGTGATTTCTCATGGTATTGCACTCAACCGCATGGCTCATTCAATGTAGAGGCATGGTGCATATTAGAGGAATGTTTTGTATGTATCTTTGTGACCAAATCTTGTTTGTAGTGGACATATGTCATTTGGGCACTGAATGAGATTGTGGTTAGGGTTTCCCAAATTGGACAACCTTCTGCCATTTTGTAGACATCCTTTCCATGGATATATCTTCCTTGGTCATCATTATCAAAAATAGGTAAGTGAGGTTGCCATTTTTTAGAGGGAGGAGCAGTTATAGAGCAACCAAAAGAGAGATATTCATAGGAAGCCATAAGGTTTCAAATTCTAGTTTTGGGTATAAACATTTTTGCATTGTAAAGATATGGGTTCATCCCAAAATTTATGATAACACTTGTAACATTTCAAGATTAGTTGATTAAATGAATAATCAACCTTCATCGAGTATCTTCATATGTATATTATACATTTATGGATGTGTATTATTTAGCTAGCCAACCAAATGACTATAAAATCCTTGCAAAGCCTTTGTAAGGTATCTTTCCAACATAATAAAAGAAATGTATTTACATACTTTTGGATTAATAAGTAGACTCTTTTAATATTCTGCAACTATTTTTAGTTTTTCCAAATGTATGTGTAGATCCTAGCTTGCTTATGAATTTTGGAAAACCTATTCTTTTGTGGTGTGCTGACTAATGCATCACCTTGGTTGTAGTTGAAACATAAGAAAAAGGGGGAGATGGATAGGTAGACCTAAAAATGAGGGATCAATGCCAAAAGAAAAAAGGGGGTTTCCACCTAATTACAAATCCACCTTTTCCATGTTCATTAGGAAGAGGGATAGTGCCACAAATGATTCAAAACGACTTGCAACCCTCAAGGCGAGTCAACCCTAGGTTTGGACACTATGTTGCCTTAACTTCATTATGATAGAAATGATTGAACAATAGCTTTGGGAGAAGAATAAAAGTGCTTTAACAATCAAACCTATGAGATCTAACACTTGGAATACGAAGTATTATGATAACACTATCAGAAATAACAATTAACCAACACATATGAGAAGGTTAGGATGGTGTTTACCTAGCCCCAAAAGTGGGTTTCAGGCTTTGTTGAAGGACATATTCGCCCAGGGGTGAATGGGTCTCTGTACGGGGGTTTGAAAATTCCTTTTACAGTCCTCGAATCCTAGATCTAAGCTTTTGATTCCACTAAGTTTGACTGTCAAAAAGCCAGAAATAAAACCTATAGGTGAGTTTTTGTGTCTTAACAACTTTGATGACAACTTTGACAACTTTTCAAAATTGCACTTTTGTTCCAATTTCAATCCTTCTTCACCTGCAAATCTACAAACACAAAGAGAGGAGAAAAATGCTTTTTTTGTGGATAAGGGTTTGCCTTGGTCAAACCCTAGTTTGGTAATTAAACCTTGATAATGAAATAATGATAAAATGAAGGAAATGATGAATGAAAAAAACTTGTTACACCTCACCAAACCCTTTAATGGTTGCCCTTAGAGGACTAAAGTATATCATGTAAGATCCCACTTTGCATGTGATTAGTAAAACCCTAATATGTTTTATGTTTTCCTAAATAGAAGGTAAGATGTATTGTAGATGATAAATAGTGTGATTATGTGACAATATTTTTGATATTTTTATTGACATTACCATGAAGGAGTTAGGACACGTAAATTATGAATATGAGTTGAAAGTGTAAATGAAATTATTGTACAATTAAATCTTATTTTAGCTATTAGATTTATGTGATATTTGATTGTTGCTTATGGTTTCATTGGTAATGTGCAGGAAAGGAAGAGTGTTGGTACAAGAAAGGAAGACCAATGGGTAAATCGAAAGACATCTTCTTGTGGTTATGAACTTGACCCCCTTTTTGGAGCTTAGGAAGAAATAAAGTAAATATGTTGAGATGGTGAGGGTTGATATTAAAGGGATTATTCATTTTTGGGTTGTGAGGGTATTTAATTATGTAAACTGTGGGGTTTATCTGTATTAGAATCTCAACAAGGAAAGTATTTTAATATAGTCCTTTTTAATCAAGAGTGAGACAAGGCTCTCTCAAAAAAATAATTCTTCTCCTTTGAGTCTCTCTCTAATCTTTGATCCTCACACCTTTATGGGCATAACCCACTCACTTGCATTCAAGAATAATCTTATGCCTAAGTGGGGAACCCTCTTCTTGGAAAGAGATAAATGGGGATATCGTCTTGTCTTGTAAAAAAAAGAAATATCCTCGTGTGATAATATTGTATAATAGATACTATAAACTTAAATAAATCCAATAGAGGAGGGTCAATGGGGAACTCTCCCCACTAGGTCATTGTGAGGACTCATCACCATGATTGTTTGGCCACTTAGGTCTTTGTAGCGGGTAATCTTCCCTCTGTGAGAATAACCAATGCTTTTGACCTTGAGTGAAGCATAACTTTTGTATGTGTGAATCATTGGCCGAGTGGTTGGAAAGGATGTTAGAGGGGTCAAGTAAGAAAGGGGGTGTTTAGTGTGAGATAAATCTGAGTAGTGTCTCAAAAAAAAAATGGCAAGGATTTCTTATATTATATTTTTGGGGCATTACATATCACATCACTCCAAATATTAGATCTTTCATGAGATGGCTTGATTAGATGCTTGATTTGACACTTGAATGCTTGCTTGAAACTTGAAACCTACATCACAATGTTAGCTCAAAAACATGCATGAACACACATAAATCTTGAAATCATGATAAGATCTTGATTGTTGTGATGATTAACTAATAAATTTTCTCTCCAATACTCTTTTCAATAATATTTTCTCTTGTAATGCTTGCATAAGGTGTGTTAGATTTGAATTGATAAAAAGAACTTGTATTTATAGGTGTTTCCTTAATTACCCGATAATTAAACACCACAAGATGACCTTTGCAATTTGAATTAAGGTCATTAAAATGCTGCTAAAAACATATTAAAAAGCGGGATCCAAGACTTAAGGGGGACCCAGTCGCCCTTGGGCGAATGGGTCCTAGGCCCTAAACTTAGAACACACATTTTCCAAGATGTGTAATTAAGTGTAGGCATTGGTTAAATGTGGGTTCCCCTTTTGAAAAATGAGATTAATTAGGCTTGTGAATGCATAATTGGGCCAATTAAAGGCTTAATTAAGTCCAATTAATTATAAATGGGATGCAAACATAGTGTGAAAATGTAAAGGAGTACATTTTCCAAAACTACAACAATTATTATATCTTTTATATGAATATAGAGATTTTTTTTCCCAATTAGATAAAGACACTAGTTTGTTATTGGATTCCTCTCCCCATCATCCTCAACACACTCAAAATCAATCAACCTAAAAAATTTCCAGTCTTTATTAGTTAGTGTGTTCTAATTCCATGTTTAAATATCTATAACATCTAAGGGGTTATCATAAAACATAGTTTTATACACTTGTATGATAGATTATCTATTTAAAATAGGTTCTCATCCTTATAGTTCCAAACTAGCACATAGGTATATTATGGCACCAATATTAGGATAGACTGTGCAGTGGGTATAGTTTGATGTAAGGCCATTGTTTAGTCTTTCAATCATCAACCCAACAGCTCAGATAAACCCTCTTGGTCTTTTACAACCAAAAGTGAAAGAGTTCTTACCCACCTTAACAATTAGTCCTTAGTTGCCTAACCTACATATATGTTTGTGGTAATTTTCCCAGGTTTGACACCCCTAACACTTGGGAGATTATGAGAACTTAGGTATTTAGGGCCTACAACTTATATCACCGACACATTCCATTTAGGGAACAACAAGGTTGATTAAAATATAAATGCAAGAGTAGATTGGGATTTAGAAAGTCCTCCTCTAGGAAAACCATTGGGTTCCTTCTAATGATATATTTGGGAACTCTATAGACAAAGATAGCTCTTAAAGACTATATTTTTACCACCCCATAGCCTAAAAAATTCACTCAAGGGTTGGAGATGGGGAAAAGAAGAAATGATTAGGGAATTTAGGAATTTTAGACACCTAAAATTGATCATTCACATCCAATAAATTTATCTTGATTTATCCCATTTCTGACATATACATTAATTAAATAATATTCCAATTATTTAATTGATGTTCTTGCTATCTTGATACTTATCCAAAAATAATTCTTCTAAGTTTCCTAAGCCTCTAAGCTATAGTAAATAATTATTTTCTACATTATTTCCCTATCCTATTGTTCACCCTTCCTCCATAAAAAATTTAAATAAATAATTATATTTATTTAATTCCCATATTCTCACATGCTCCATAACCTTTTCCTAATTTACTATCACACACTAATCCTCCTATAATCAAGTGCACATGCCTAAATCAATGATTAAGTGGGGACTTGACCACTCCAAATCCCCACACAATCCAACTTGTCATCCCATGTACATTTGAGGCATGGGTCAACCTTAAATGCTCCATTTTTAAAATATTCCCATGTACTCGAGAAGTATGGCACTATTCTCCTCTTTTTCATAAAGGGAAATTTTAAATTTCCTTTTATACCCTTTGGTACCTCATGAGTAAGGTGGTGACAAAACCCACCTTTATGAGGAACCTTATAAAGGTACTTGGAGGTACCTCCAAGTACCCCCATCAAATACTCTTCATCCATCATTCCCTATCATCAATCACATCCCTTGATCCTCCTTGAATATTGGAGCCTATCCTCACATGCAATTTTCTTTTGACACTTGCCACTCTATCCTTTCTTGATATGTTTAATGCAATCTTGACCCTTGATCCTCCAAACTCATCCTATCCATCAATCCATTTACCCAAAAATCTATAAATTTAATCTTACTCAAGCCATTTGAACAACACCTTGGGATGCAGTACTATTATGTTGTCAAAATTAAGCACACCTATCATCTATCAATTGGAAAAAACTACTTCCAAGTGTAACAAGGAGTCTAGACATAGATTAATTTATGTTATTTTATTCTTTATTTGGATTTCTTATGACTTAATTTGAGTGTTTGTGTGTATTTTATGTTGTTCAATTTAGTATATAAGTTATTCATTTCAATCACAAAATTCATGAACACATTTCTATCGTGTTTGGTAGGATCCATGTCCCTAACCTAATAATCAAATTTGTTGTTTTTAGTTTTTGTTGTTGCTGTAGGTTTAGTTTGGTGATTTCATCCCAATTCAGCAGTAGTGCTTTGTGCTTCAACATATACGTTAGAAATTTGGCAGTTGTGCAAAACCAAGAATTAACAACTTTTAGTCCTTTCCACATTTTATTTTTCATCATGTTTAAAATTTATACATTCAATTTTTTGACAACGCTTTAAATTTATAGGGGGTTATATGTTGTTCAATTTATCAATGTTACATGTTTTAGTAAGTTTAATCCCTTTCTCACTAATCTAAATGCATTTCCTATGTAGACACAAGATTTGAGTGGATATATGGTTGATTGGTAGAAACTCTCTATAAATCAACATGTGCATGAATTTGGGGGTTCAATGGTTCTATTTACAAATTGGTGGATACATTGTGTGCTTCAATAGTTACATATGTATAACAATTTGTTGTGTTTCTTGAATTTTCTCAGTTATTTTAAACATATTTTAGACTAACTAGCTAAATTAGCTTATTGTTTGATCATTCTAACATTATTTTTGCAGCCAACTTTAGTATAAGGAAACTCAAGAAAAACTAGTAACACTAGTTTTTGTAGCCCTATGGTCAAAGACATATTTTATCACTAAATAATGCATCAAAGTAGAATAGAGGGTAAATCAATTTTTTGTTGTATTTGGGGCCTTCTCTTTATGTATGCTCTCTCCT
>VDFB02047867.1:0-16608 GCA_007258455.2 Sequoia sempervirens | reverse complement strand
ATTTGGCTCCATCTTTCAGGTACTTATCAGGTTTGGACTGCTCAATCACTATGTTCTATTTAGGATATCAATACAGAACAAATTTCTCTGATATCTTTATTTGAACTTCAGTTCCACAGTTTTACCTACAATGGCATTCAAGAAAATTGCATTATGTAATTGCAGATCTCAGCATGCCTATATGTTGTTTTCGTCCAACTTTAAGTAATTTGTACCTAAGAGTTGTCAATCTTCCCATCCTTTTTCACTTGTTCTTTTGCGTAATGATGACTTTGTTGGTCATCAAGGAAGTACACAAGGAGGGAGTCAGTTTACATTTTTGGCATCTTGGCATCCTATCAAATTACTTATTTTGTTTCCCATATTACTTTCTCCCTTTTCTTCTCTATATTGGATAAGCTGGGATACTCTATTTACTAAAGTTGTTATAAAACTGTTTTTATGGAATAATAATTTGGAATTGGATAATATTTGAAAATCAGTGAACCTAAGACCCTACAAATTGCAATAGAATAAATTGGTATGTTAAGAAAATTATAAACATGAGTGGTATAAGGAAATCTAGTAAATTGGAACTGAATATACTGGTTTGCTGTTAAACAAGTATGGGTTTTACTCTTCAATGGACAAAAACCCATTAGATGGGAAATCATAAAGTTTCTTTTTACTTGATCAATTAGTGTTTGTTTATAGATTGTTCTATAGAAACATAGATCAAATATGACTTATCTGCATAAGAATATCTGTTGATTATGGTTTAAGGAATAGAACTAGAACTTAGGACTGTGAGAGTTACGTGTAAAACTGCTATTCATGTTGAACATTGAGCTTTGGTCAAGAAAATTACACACGGACGACAATTTACTTTCTCTTATGAAAGAAACACCATTCACAATTCCTTTGAACTCAAGGAAAAATAATTCAAATCAAGCAGGTAGGAATCCGCAGGTAAGGAAAAAATTCTGATATGTATTACTGATGGATGCATGCATTTTATGTTGGATGTTTGTTCGCTAATGCAATATTTAAGACAATTTATGGATGTTTGGGGGGCACTTAAGCTCAAACAAGTTTTAGGTTTTTATTTATTTATTTATTTTTCTGTTACTTTGCAGTAGTTTTCAGTACATTTCTAAGTAAAAAAATTGAACTCCTGTATACCATAGAATCTTAGAATTCTGTGATTTTCTTTTTCATTTTGATTGGATACGTGGTATTTTCATTAATATAAGTTGCTAATTACATCAGTACCGTAGCTTTACCCATGAGTTTGAATATATTATATGATGCATGCAGTTGTATCCCTGACTATATTAACTCTTTGGAACCCAAAGAAAGACTTGCGTAGCTAGTATATCTCTTCTAAGAAAATGGAGGCCTTTTCTTCAAAATTACACAGTGAATGTAAACTAATAAGCTTAATCCTATATATAATTCTAGCATCATAATAGACTCACCATTTACTCAAAATATTACATCCAAGCATTGTCCTAGCTGCAGCCTACAGGCAAACAAGCTTTCTTGTTGCTCTAGTCTTGATCCATTTCTTCTCTTGCAAAATTTCTACTGGAATCTGCCATGAATTCAAGGTACCTTTTCTGTCCTTGTCTTTTGAATCAGTCTTATTTGTAATCACCCATTCAATGGATCTTCTCTTTTTCATATATTTGATTTAGGTCCAGAACTTATCATTCTTATTATCGATTCACTGGATCATCTGATGCTTCTGCATAATAATTCAAAAATAGTTGATATTTCCATCATTTAAATTCATGAATCTTTCAAGTGGCTTCCTTGAATAGTCTTCTGAAATGGTTGGCTACATGCTGGAGATCCTTGATCATTTCATTTCCTCATGCTAGAGATTCATGAGCACTTCCTCCATATTGTGTTGCTTAATGTTTTCTGCACTGTCCATCCATGATACTTTCACTATCTGTCTGACACCAAATGTGATCTACAGTTTGATTTCTAGATTTTTGCCTTATAGCATCTCCATCAAATTTTATTTATAGATTGGCCTTAGCGTGTCTCCATTAGATTTTATGGTTCTAGTTTTGGAGCAAATACTAGGAGAACATCTGTAATCATCACTAAATGTGATATTTGATAGTTTATTCACCTACCTCACTTCTCTCTCAGTCAACATATCAAACCTATTATTTAAATTTATAGTGATATGTTTGAACTTTGAAGGTGTTCTTTTTGATCAACTTGACTACTTGCTTTGCTTGTATCGATATTCCTTTTAAAAGGCATTTGTAATATTTGCTTGTCTATTTATCATTTTAATGATGGGATTTATGCTTTCAAAGTGTTAGTTTGAGCTCTTACAACAAAGATAAGGTCCAAAGAAAAAAATTGCTTCAAGTGACAAGGCCCCAATTATGTCTAAAATTTTTATCATCCCTTGGGTTCTGTTGGTGTACGTTTTATCATCCACCGAACACATAGAATAAAATGTCCAAAGACACTCTATCCTCTCTTGAAAAACCACCGTGTATGCTAAGATTGCGAGAAGATCATATGGTGATTCCAAGGTTTCTTTTGTTAGGTCTTGACGTGTGGATAAGCTCAATGGGCGTTGTGATTTGCTGGTAATACACAAGGGGACTTACGTTAAAGAAATTTTCACAAGTTCGGGACTTAGGCAGATTTATCATTAAAAGCTCTCTTCAATTAGGACTTCAATTTGGATCTCAAAAAAATTGCAAAAAGATAAGGGTTTAGGGGATCTATTCTACGCCTAAGAATTTAAGAGACAGTAAAGATCCGGTGAAAGGGATAACCGCACTTTGTTGCGCCTCCCTAGGACAACTTACGTAAAGTGGGTGCAATCGTCAAGGGGTGTGATAATGATTTTCAAGCCTCGAATGAGACTGAAGTTAAGCTTCCACAATTATAAGCTCAGGCTAACTTTACGCATCGAATGCAAATCATCCATTCGAAGAAAGTATGAGTAATACTTCACCATTGAATCTATACGATCAATCTCTCATTCACTTAACCAATATTCAAAACAAATTCTACTTAACTTAATTCTAACTCTAATCTATGGTAGAAGAAGATATGCAACCTCGCTTACTACTTGACAATAAAAGTTATTCAAAGCAAATCATGCATAAGAGCTTTTATTATCAGAAATAGTCTCAATGCAACAATTTCATATACTGTCTCTACACAAATGAAAGTGAGAGATCACCAGTTTAAATAGAGTTTCAAAAATAAAATGAAGGGTCGAGATTAAAATAATATCGACGGCCGAGATTATTACAACTCAACCCTAATTAGGGATGCCCAAAATAACATCAATTATCAATCAGTAAACAATCAGTAACAGGCAGTGAAGTGGTAGTTGGAGCTATCATCAAGGAGAGGCATCCCTATCTGCTTGGTCAGCATTGCGCTTGATGAATCTGGACACGACCGCGACAACCTCCTCCATCGTGACGGGCGGCAGCATGCTAATCCGGAATTCCAGTCCATCCAAGTCCTCAACACATTTGGCGAATGTGCTTGCCCAACCCGTCTCCTACTTCACAAAATAATTCCGGATGGCCAAGAGACTCGCCACTTTCGCGAAGTCTTGTCTCAGAATTGGTCTAGTAGCCGAGAAGAAAACCTCCTGAACCTTACGTTTCAACCTCTCTAGCTGCATGTCGTTTTCTTGGACAATCTCACGGTTAAACACCTCTACAGCTGTCATATAAATTTTCTCCCGGATTTCTTTGACCTGCTCTTCAACTCTGAGCCCATCCACTTTCGCTTTCTCCAGAACTTCTCTCTGTATAGTCACTGCCCAAAAGCAATGGTGAAAATCATACGTTGCTCCTTCAACAATCACCTTTCTTTCAACCAACTCTTCTCTTGGGATGCCCTTCAGGACCCTAAGGCATGGAATAAGCCTTTCCTGAATATCTGGAAGGTTGTCCCAAATTTCTGCCACATCAACAAGTCTGGAAAGAAAAGAAGAAGTTTTCCCATAGGCAAGTGCCAGTTTCTCCATGAACGAGGCTGCTTCCGTGCCCTCGTTTATCATCCATTCCTGAGCCTCCTTGGCCGTGACCATCCCGTGCTCTACATCCTTGGCTATTTCCTGCGAGGGATTAAGGAGAGGAGGAGCTACTGCATCACCCTGATTGAGTGGCTGGGTCAGATGCCGTATGTACTCCTTCAGGCGTTCAACTTCCTTTTTATATTCCTTCTTTTTCGCCACTTCTTTTTCCAGTCTCGCCTTGACAGTTGAGATGGAATTATCTAGTTCATCCACTTCCTGACCTTTTGTGGTGGGGCCGAGATCTATGGTGGGTATGGCGTACTCTTGAGGAGTGATCTCATCCTGTGGCTTGTCCACTGTCGGTACTGCGATGTGTATGGAACGACTGCCTGCCTCATCCCGCTGAATGGTGGAAAATTTCTTGGCCGGCTTCTTAATTGCAACCTGTTCCAACCTTTCCAAGAAATCCGCAGTATCATCTTCCTCTTGGGCTTCCTCTGGTGCCTGAATCTTCATCCTTTCTATCAGCCAATCCGGAATGGTAGGCTGCTCAATGCCATCTCCCTCGTGAACGTTCTCTTCATTGGGAACATCCAAGACTTCTTTGAGGGTGGAAATCATTCCCTCTTCGAAGTCATCATCTTGGACTTCCCTCTCGTTATCTGAACCTAATATTTCTGTGCCCGTGTGAGGTGAGGGCTCCTCGTCATCCAGTTGAATAGGCTCATTGTTCTCTTCTTGGACTGCAAAAGCTTCAAACATTTCAACCAAGGACTCCTCTGCGGTGGCCACCAGTTCGTCGATATTCCGAGACGCCGCGGAGCGAGATGATTCTCCCCTCTGTCTTTTCTGAACAGGCTCTACACTTGGAACTACTTCCTTCCTCTTCTCTCCAATCTCAACCAAATCTTGATGGGACGCGCCAGCATTGGAGGAATACGATTCTGTCTCGCTCAGTAAATCATACATGAGCGTTATTCTTTTTTGTCTCATCTCTTGAACATGATGGTCAACCCACCACTGAGAGTATTTGGTCACTAGTCTCATCAAGGTTGCTAAGTCTGAGTGCTCAGGCTCTGACCACCTTACGAGAGGAAGAGGTCGACTTTCCTCAAAGTGTGGTTGGATGTAGTTTCCATCGTCCTGCAACTGATCAGGCACCTGGAAAAGTTCAGTCACCCTCATGAAGTCTACTGGCATTCTGGACCATAATCTTCTTCTAACCTCATATTCATCAGCAGCGTTTGCCCAAAAGTCCTCCAGTTCTACCCTGTGCCTGTACCTTCTCCCATCCACTGTCCGGATGTGATGATGTGGGTCAAAATTGGCCCTGGACTTGTAGGCTGTGAATGGGTACCACTGGATCTCCAGCCTGATGCTTTTAGCTACTTGCGCTGACGGACAGGATTCTAACATATTCTCGATGAAAAATGGGAATGTAACAGCCACCTTTTTAGTTGGCCTCTGGATGTTTTGGTATTCTTCCAGCTGCCTTAGGACTTCAATCAGGATCATCCGATTTGTCGGATAGATGGGCAACTTATAGGGATTTCCAGTAAATCCCTGGATCCTAACATATGTAAATTTTGGAAACTGGATGAACAAGGATCCGTATTTACTGATCAAACTCTTCGCCTCATGACTTAGCCTTTGATGCACTCCTTCTTGAAGTGTTCTGGTAATATGCATTAAGAAGGCATCATGCACCCTTCTGAAATGAGACTTCTCCCTCAGCTGGAGTTGTGGGTAGCAATCATAAGGTCTGAGTTCATTTTCTCCGTTGCCCACTTTGCCTTTGTGTTGGCGTAACAACTAACACCTTTGGAGTATAAGTTGGTACGGACAGCTATGCACACTACGCAATGAGTGCTCTTCAAATTAGGAGGGGAAGCTCCTTCGTTGTGCTTAACAAAAATGCTTTGGAAAGGGAAAAGTAATCTAAACTATCTCCTGTCTTTTTGTCTCAGTTGTAGAGGTACAAGGCTTTCACGAAAACTCTATACGTTGCAGCTAAGTATTTTCTGGTTTCGTAGATCACTAACTACAACTAGGCTAATTGCTTAAAATCTATCCAATTTCCTCAATAAAACAGAGCATGAGGAAAAGGAGCAAGGATAACTAGCTGATGATAAACAAGTATAGATTCTCAACTTGAAGGCAAGGTGGCACACCTATTAGCTCAATCTAAACAAGTTTATTGGCAACAACAATATACGATAAACAAAGTACGGATTCTCAACTTGAAGGCAAGGTGGCACAACTATCACCAATCCAATAAGTTTATTGCCCACCACATCACAATAATAACCAAGAAATGTGATTCTCTGTTTGAAGGCAAGGTGGCATAACTACTACCCCAACTGCACCAGTTACGGAACACAAAACAGATTTGATCTAACTAAGGAAAGAATTCACCATTATAATTGCATGAAACCCTATGTGGCATAACAATTCATCATAATAGTAAAACGCATACGTATCGGCTAAATATTGGAGCGCGTGAAAACATATATTTCTCTCGCAAAGTTATGTACAAATGAGCAAAGCTCTGTGGTTTATAGGACACGCGTAGGAACCCTAAAATCACCTTGAGTCAATTACAGTCTTGCAAGCATGCAAGATTTTATTGCTAAACCCTAAATAAAGGAAACTATACAGTTAAGTGGAAAACTACCATCAGTTAACCGAAACAAAACTAATCTAAAATGGACATGTGCAACATGCACGCCCTATTGAAAGCATGTTAACTGGAACACTACCATCAGTTAACGTAAACCCTAAATACAACTCCAAGTAAATAAAACAAATCTCAGAATAGATATGCATGAGACAAGACAGTGAGTGAACTTGAGAAAGTAATGCCAAGTTTAACTCCTGTGTAAAATGTCTATTCTGAGAGGTAGGAACTGAAGTCTACTGATCGTGATCTCGAGCAACCAATCCCTCAACGAGATTGTTAACTGTATCACTGTCTGGAGCTCTGATACTTTGTCGAAGAATGCTATGCTGGTGCAGCATGTCCTCACCAGCTGTGATCTGGGACTAAAGTTCACCTCTGCTCCTTGTTGCTTCATCAAACAACGCTGACATGATTGTAAGCTGAGAAATCTTACAACCAACAGTCTCCCCATTGAAAATGGTATGAATGAGTGCTTGGAGCTCTGACTGAACATCAGTAAGCTCAACATAAGCACCACCCTCGATCTGATATCGGCACGGTAAGCGAGATACTAAGGTTCTCACAGACCGGAGTGCACTAGTAACGTGCTCTCTACTCTCAGCCAACTCTGACGCCATAATCTCCTCTATCTTTGCCTTGAAAACCAATTGTGTTTTCCAAGAATAGATAGCTTCTTTATCTTCTGCATCTGTGACTGATTCATATGCCACACTCAGGTGAGCAATCATAATCTCTTCCCGGGGTCTATTAATCGCCATATCTCGCTCCTCATCCTGGAGACGAATACGGAGCTCTCGTGCATTGTACCGCAATTGATATAACTCTGTGAGCATAGCATGACCTCTAGCAACGAACTCCTCCCACTCATCCAAACACTTGCCATATGCAACTAAATGATTAAGTTGGCCTTGTTCCGCTAGAGGCTCAAGCATCGGTGGGAGTGTAGCGATGACCTCTGTCCTGTGTACAAGGCTAGAAATGTATTGACGAAGCTGTCTGATTTCAGCCTTGAGGGCTTCCTTATCTTCTTCGTCCTTCAACATTCTATCCCTAGCACTGTCTGTAGCAACCTGTAGGGATCAACCTGAGTCTGGCGTGTGCTACGACCAAGGTTGACTGTGATAACCTCAAAGTCCTGAGATTCCAACTCACCCAAGCTCTTCCCCTGTGGAGGTATAGCAGTCTCGACGACAATCTCCATGTCAGTATTCCTCTCCACGTGGACCATGTTCTTGATCCTCTTGTCTGGCACATCCTGATACACTTGATCAAAATCTGAGTGATTAAGGACATAGGATGGTTGCCTCCTCTTCCTTCCCAACTGCGCCTCAATCCAAGATTGATCTCGGCTAATGCTACTGGAAGGGTCTGTACTAGCAACATGAGGTTGTGACGAGAGTGAATATGTAGAAAAACTACTGTGAGAAGGAGAGTCCAAATCCAATTCAATATGAATTGGGACTGGTGACTGCTCTGGAACTGGTATAGGAACTTGAGGCTGCACCTTAGGCACTGGTAGACTCTGAACTAGCCTCTGAACTGGCTCTGTGATAAGCTGTCTATCAGGCTCCGGGTGTGTATTAATAGCAAGCGCCTTGCCCTTTGAATTGTTCGACGTTTGACCTTTCTTAGGAGGGTTACTCCTCTTCTTCTGGTTAGGTTTTGACGAGGAAGGTAGTGAAGGATTCACCACTGGCGGCTCTGCTCTAGGCACACTTACCCTCCTAGTCTTCTTGCTGTCGAGGTAAAGTATACTGTTTTGAATAACTCTACTTGACCTCTCCTTCATTGTTGCGTACTCCTTGGCGTACCAATCAACTGCCGGCAATGGCTGTGTGTCAACCTGCTCTCTGAAAAACTGAGGAAGAACCTCTCCCTCATCTTCCGATAAACCTCCCACATCTTCTGATAAGAAAATAGAAATCTGTGAGAGAGAGAAACGGCCGTAGTTGCGTCTGCGAACCTCGAAGTCATCTGCGCAATTTGCCCAGTAATCCTCCATAGAAGGCTCATGATATGTGCGTCCAGCAAGGCGAGTTGTGTAATGACCTGAAAGATCATAAGCACGTGCCTCAACAAGATACTTGAGATGATATTTCTCGAGCTCTTGCCCTGCAACTTTGGCATCAATTGTCGTCTTGCACCAATACATTCCAAATTGAAAAGGAAAATTGAGAGATGGTCTATGCCTGCGGCGTAAAAGACGATGAACATCATGCATCCGCCTCAGGAACTCCATAAAGACTGCTCTTTCGGGATAACGTGGAAGCATAGCTGGATTTCCTATAAACCGGTGATACCGGATGTAGGTGTATGTCGAACCTAATAAACCAATCTGCTCCAACCATCCATCGCTGTTCTAGCAACTCCGAGATACTTAACGCAACTCCCGGCCTAAATTTCACCGTATAAGTCGAAAGCCTCATGAATACGCTTTTGAAATGACGTTCAGCCTTAGTGAACTCAAGCTGATCATAATACTGATAGACTTTCTGAACACTGAGAATGCCCACGGTGTTTAGTCCTCGGAACTGACCCTGATAAGCGATCAAGTACACGAGATACGAACACATGTGAAACTCATGAGCAACTAGGAAACCGGTGATCTGCTTGTGGATAATATCGTTGATGAAGGATGCCTAGTCATAATGCTCCTGCCCAGATATGATGCGACCAATAATGTAATACATCCAGGGCTGGATAACATTTGCATGTGATTGACCTGAGACACGATTCAGGAGTGTAATTAGAATCGTGTACTCATCCTTGTACTCACCACTACCCACATTGTTTGGCAATCTGTTCTTTGCTTGCTTTAACCATCTTTCTGCCATTTTACTTTGGCACTTGTTCACGTCAGCATTAAATGCCTTCTCACACTGCTCCGTAGAAATAACAAGATTGTTAGGGTGTTGAGGTATACCAAAACTCCTTTCAATGTCCAGCAGTTTGAGACTGCAAATGACTTGTCCATCTACTGACACTATCTCACGAGTAGTAGAGTTGTAATGCTTAATACAAGCTATCACGAACTCAACACAATGAACGGAGATAGGTATGGAAGCGGCCTCCAATAACCCGAATTGCTCAATATTTTGAATAATCGAAGCTCTGATCTTAACTGGATCTAGAACTGCTTCTGGTAACACCTTGTGGAGATCTGTCTCAACTGTCCCGAGGAAGTCGTGAGTAAGGACTGATTTGGTCCTGTATTCGAGCTGAGTGTACTGCATTCTGAAAAACTCGCCTGTTGACTGTGAACTCGACTATGTTCTGACAAGATTTCTAGAAAGCTAAAAATACCCTGCTAAGGCTAAAAATAGCCTTTTGAAGAGTTATTTTCGGCGAAAAAATCTGAGATATGGGTTTTGTCTAGAAAAAGATTCTAAGACAACCCAGAACGTCAAAAATGCGAAAATCTAACTTTTTCTCGACCATGCAAAGACTTTTCAATTAAGAAAATTAGAAACTCAAGAACGAATGTTCTGAAGTTAAAAATTCCTGAAAAATCAAACGCTCGATTTTAATTCGAGGAAGCTATATTGAAATGATCCAGATGCTGAGACTTGTCGAATTTTTCCAATTTCAGGAACATGCGAATTGAAATCTGAGAGAAATTTGAGAATCAAGGAGGAAAAAGACGTTTTTTATAAGCTCTTTCTTCTGTGAAAATCGCCCCTGTTCTTCAAATTTGCTGATAAATGTGAACTTTAATATGCAAAAAGATATGTTTGATGAAATCGCCTTTGAAAACTGATGAAGAATTTTCCCTTTGATTTGAAAAATTCGCCTTTGCTTGAAGAATTCGCCTTTGCTTGAAAATTACGAATTTCTCTTGAAGCTGTGAGAATGAAATAATGATGGCGCCATGTTTAAATAAGAAAAATTCGTACCATCTTGTTCACTGCAAGATTTAAAACCTTAACCAAAATAGAAGGCTTCTGATTGGACCCCCTTCAGTTACACTGATACTGACTTGAAGTTTGAAATTTAAAATATTCATTATGCAATTTGCAAAGGCGCCAATTTTAGAAATTCGCCATTTTAATGCCAAAATATGCAAAATAAATATTAAATATTATTTAACTTCAGTTGACAAATTGGATGAAGCTTTAGGATTCACCGGCTAACTTCACTGAATTCAAAAAGTAATTATTTGAGCTTATAGGCATCCATTTGCTCAAGATATTGCACTTTTTATTAACTTCCTACTTTGTAGCTGACTACAAAGTTACAACTGGCCATTTTCGACACTGGTTTTTGGGTGACCAAATGATGCTGAGACTGAATTGGTGTATTCGTCGCGAAGCCTGCAGAGCAAGGAAGAAATGTTTGCTGGAAGTCATCACTGTAAAATCCATCATTTAACACCTCAAAAAATTAGGCGCCCTTGATTAAATTGATTTCAAGTACTAGACTTAACCATTTCTCCAAACTGCCATCTGACGTTTCAAACGGTTGCTGACGACGAACGGTGAACCCTGTTGACAGGCAACCAAGTTCACTGCATGACTAGAAGCATTCCGCATCCAACGGATATACGCATGGCATCTGAAAGCTATATTAAGGACCCTTAAAGTAAAAGCGCCCCTGGCTTGACAAGGTACAAACATCATTTTGACGAAAGTGTAACTCTCAACCAGATGCCCTACTTTGACCTCTGATATCCGGAGCTGGGATGACCTGATTCGAGCACCGTCTGTCTTAACGAGCAGCCAGAAGGACCCACAAGAGAAGTCTCTAGAGGTGGCGAAGCAAGAAAACTGCTTCTAAGACCTCAAATAGAAAGGCGCCTTTCCCAAGATGAAATAGACGACCAGACTTAACCATTTTCTGAGCTGTCTCCATTTTGCAGTATTTCACCAAAGACTTTGCATGTACGAGCGTTTGCAAAATCCTGAAGGTTGACGGCTGAGCTCGTTGAATAGATAAAGTAATTATGCTCAAATCACGTGAAGACTTCGAATGCGAACAACCTCATCTGACAGGCTTAAAGGCTAGGCACCCCCTGGCCTACAGAAATACACTGAACATTTTATGCCAATCCGCCCGTAAAATTACGTGCTTGGTAGAATGTCTGCCATGATCTGTCAAAATATTGAATCAATTCATAAAAGTATTGAATCCAACGCAAAGTCTGGTTTGCAATCTTCTTCTTTATTGATTGAATTTCATTCACAAAGCATGAACACAAAGTTTCACAATTCTGCTTCAAAAAGGGCAGCACTTCGTTGCAAAATACTAAAGGATAAATTTACAATAGAAATCCCTCACATTATATAGAAAGAGGGATGAGCAAAATTAGGAATCTAATTGAGAAATCAAGGAAAGTTAGGTGAGTGATTTTAGGAGATCTCACCTAACTTGGACCAAAGTCAAAGTGTAATTTGTTTTCAAAAGATTACATCTTCGAACTTGGTGCAATTACAATTTACAAAAAGACATTTAAGATGTCAGGAAATATTTACAAGATGCATAAAGGAATGCACCGGAAATGTCTAACATTGGAGATCAGGAACCTTCTTCATGTTTCCTTGCTTTGGGCGCGGAAGTCTTCGTATTTCTTCTTGGTCTCCTGCACGAACTTCTCATCCGGACCAACGGTGTAATCCACAATGGTGTGAATTCTCGTGATCGATCTCATGGCAGATGAGTGAACCTTCTTGCACCTGTCAAGATGCGTTCAGGTTATCAATGTGAGCCTTGTATCACAAATGACGTTCAGTGAGGCTTCCGAAAAGTCCTAACTCAATCAACTTCATGATGGCTTTGAAGATCTGAGATATTTTTGTGGCGGGCAGGAAGATATGATTTTCTTCAAGTTGGACCTGGTAACTCCTTGATACCTTTTTCAAGAATAACATGATGTCCTTCGACATCTTCCTGCACTTGGTGGAGATCTTCCGTAAGAGATTGAATTACTTGAATTCGATGTTTCCAAGGATTCTCTTACCCTCAACTAACTTTTCTTTGTCGAATTACCCAACTTCCACCAATTTATGAGCTTTTACCTCGCCATCTCTCACGCATAGGCATTTTTCCATATTTATGCGCTCCTGGGAAAGTACACTTTTTTCTTTATCAAGCTCTGTGGTGAGCTTGGCCAACAAGGTAGTTTTCTCGTCCGCAGCAATTATGATCTGAGATCCGTGTTCTATGATCTTCTCAACGAAATCATACAACACTCTGCCTTTGGAGGCAAACTTCTCAGCTTTCTTGACAGCTGGGTCTTCAATACTTACCACTGTCAGCGGTTGTGCATTAGTTGGAGATCCAGCAAGTCTCTTCACAACAGTGGCATAATGCTCTGCCCTCTGTTTGTACATATTGCGAGCTTGCTCCATTTTATCCAGTCTTCCAACCAAGATATCCAATGTCACTTGCGCATCAGCCTTTGCACTTTCATTGGTAACCTTGCCAAGCTGGACTTTTGTCACTGTGTAGTCCTCCATATTGACATCACCTTCTTCTTGCGGCGGTATGCCAATCTCTGCATACTTGTTGCCAATCTTGTCAACGTTCAGCCTTGAGTAGACTTTTGCCTTTTTCTTCCCTTTAGCCTTTGGAGGGACTATCTCTTCGAGGTCGAGCTCCTCTCGAGAGATCATTTGCTTCTTACGCTTCGACACTTGAGATATCAGCCAAGGAGGAAGAAAAGAGGTGTGAACTTCTGGATTCACTGTCAACTCAGTTGTCATCGTCACTTCTGAAGTTATTGTCACATCTGAGGTTACCATGGGTATTGTAACAATAGGAGAAGTGTCTGTCATCATTGCTCCTGTAGACTGCACATTGAGCTGATCACGCATTGACTCATTCATGAAACGATTGAATTCATTTTCAGAAGTGATATCATACGTTGGTGAAGACAGGCTAGGAATGGATGATGGAGGACTTGACAGTATATCAACCGTATGAATGCTTGTCACTGAGGGAGTATCAAGCGAGGTTGATGCTGCAGGAATAGTGGATATTTCAACTGCAGGAATGCATGTGGTAGGAATGGGTGACGAGGGAACAGGAGGTGGAGGAGTTCTTGAACTTGGAGGGGTATGAGGAACACTGGAAATCACAGGCGATGACGTTCTAGGAATTTCCTCAACTACATTCTCAGGAGGAGAAGTAGTTCTTTCTTGATCATGCCTGGGTTCATGTTGATCACCCTCTTGTCTCTCCGATTCTAGTTCACCTTCAGAATCACCTTCAGATTCTTCTTCAGACTCTTGCCCGCTTTCAGAAACCTCTTCTGCATCGGAGTTTGCTTCTGCTGAATCTTCATCTTCAGCTGATTGATCACTAGAAGTACCTTCTTCGTCAGAATCTATCTCTTATGGAATGGACTTTTTACCTTTAGAGCGAGATGGATTGGATTCCGTGGTTTCTCCTTTTGGGACGGACTGGGTATCTTTCTTGCCAACAGTAAACTTGATCCTGGGACCTCTTCGTGAAGAAGTGGGAATAGCCGCCGATTTATTTTTCATGCGGAGTTCTTGCTGTTGGCGAGCTGCTTCGGATTCTTCTCCTTCCGAATCTGTTTTGAAACTTTTCATTTCATAACCATGCTTATGTAACCATTCTGCAGTGTTGGCTAGGATCGGCTTCAATCTCTCTCTCATACTGGTAATTTCTTTCCTAGACCATTGAATTGCAGGCAAAGGCCTTTTAGAAACCTCTTGTTCATCATAGAGAGCATTCATGATATCGCCAGGATCTGCAAAATCCTCTGGTAGGTCAGCAATATCAAGGTCTCTGATCTGCTGAACAGTCAACCTACAATAATCCATTTTGCGAATGGCTTCTTCATCTCTACAATCAGCCTAGATGTCTTCAAAACGGTACTTATGATGATGACCCTTTTGCAATTTCTTTCTGACATCTCGGTAATCAAAATCAAACCTATACCTGTAGGTTTTGATTGTCATGATCTCCATTTCAGCATAAACAGACTTGGCTTTTTGTACAGTTGGGATAGTATATCTGCCAATTGTCAGTGGGAACTTGAATCCACGCTTGTGGTTACTTCTTCGTTCTTTTTGCACTGAAATCAGTTGTCTGCATGTCTCCATGAGAACCCACTTATCCGAAGGATAACGTGGCAACATGTAAGGACAACCAGTGTAGCACCCTACTCTCAAGTAAGTAAACTGTAATGTCCCCTTCTCATCAGTAATCTGCTCTGACATCCATCAGCCTATTCCGGAAGCCTGTAGGCATGGCTTCATTTAGGAGAGTATTGTTATAACTCTTCTTATCACATGTCAATTAAGATGTCACCTTTTATGGCTCTTTATGGTTATGAAGCTACTAATTTTGTTGATTTAGTGTTTGGTGATAGTAGAGCTCCACAAGCACAGGATATGTTACAACAGAGCCAAGACATCTTGAAATCTCTCAAAGAAAATCTGCAACAAGCTCAAAATCAGCAGAAGTTATACGCTGATCAGCAGCGTGTTGAGAGGTCTTTTGAAGTTGGGGACATGGTCTACTTGAGGCTTCAGCCATATAGACAATCTTCTCTCAAGAAAAGTGGTGCAGAAAAGTTGAAGCCACGTTTTTATGGTCCTTTCAAAATCACCAAGAGGATTGGTGAAGTTGCTTATGAGTTGGAGCTTCCAGCTGAAAGCAAAGTACATAATGTCTTTCATGTGTCACGCCTCAAGAAGGCAATTGGACACAATGTGGTGGCTACCTTCAGAATTACCTCCATTGGATGAGGAAGGTCAGTTGGTGTTGATTCTTGAAGAGATCCTTGACACTAGAGAGTGTTCTTTGAGGAGAAGGACAATCAAAGAATACTTGGTGAGATGGAGGAATTTGCCTATTGAAGATGCCACATGGGAAGGAGAACAGATTTTGTTGCATCCATCTTTTCAGTTGCTTGAGGACAAGCAATTTCGAGGAGGGCAGACTGTAATGTCCCCTTCTCATTAGTAATCTGTTCTGACATCCATCAACCTATTCCAGAATCCTGTAGGCGTGTATGAGGTAAAATTAGGGTTTCCAGTTTTGAGGTTCTTTGGCATTTTCTGAGAGTTTACTATTTATAGTAAATTCTATTTTAAGCAGTATGGAGTTTGTCAGTTTTCAGTACTTCATTTCCAGTTGGAGCATTTATTTGCAGTTCATGATTGTCCTCTTAAGGCATTTTTATGTTGAATAAAAGCATCAAGGTTATATTATGCAGTTGACCCCCCTTGGCCTAGTTGAACAACTTTAAGTTGTGTTTAAAAAGGGGACTTGGAAGGGTGGCGCCTTCATGAAGAGATTTAATAATTATTGACAAGAACATAATGCCTTGGAAAAAGTGGACGCCACTTTATTAAAAGAGAATTTTAAATTAAAGTGAAATTCTTATTATGCAAAAAGGACGCCATCTTGAGAAGTTATTTGTTTTTTGTGGAAATTTGAAAGGTCTCCTATGACTTTTGGTATAATTCTTAGGAATTTGAAGAGTTTGTGAGTTCTATTTAATGAAGGATTTTGCTCCAACATTTCATCCATGAAAATTATGCTAAAGTTATGCTGTCGGAATGACAATTGATATATTGCTTCAAGGATGTCTACCTCCTAGCCTTTCGTCCAATTTCGTGTTTGCAATATAACATCTAGTTGGCTACATTGCTGCTTCTCAACATCAGACAAGCAGATTGAGCTCATTTGATTGAAGAATTATGGAGATTTTGGCAATTTTGGTTTGCTGTTTCATCTACAGCTGAAGGTGATTTTTATTCATAGTTTATTTTCCAGTTTGAAATTGGTTCTGGGTACTTCACCAATCTATTTGCTGACCTTGGGTGACTCTTCATGTTAATTTTGGGAATTTAATTTTAAGTGTCTGATTTTTAAATGAAAATCGCCCCTCCAAGGAGGGCTGTACCTTTCTAAGAGCATTGGGAATTGTGCAAATTGATATAAGTTGGAATTTGCTGCT
>VDFB02047866.1:0-23748 GCA_007258455.2 Sequoia sempervirens | reverse complement strand
GCATGTTTCCATTACACTATTATATATGTATAACAGCTTGAAATAACTGAGTGATTAATTATGGGACTGATTGTATGGGAAGTTCAATTTATGTATGCAATCAATAAACAGTTCTTATGATGATGTCTACTGGGGACATATATAAGCAAAGAAATTAGTTTTGTTTATAAAGTTCTGAATTTATAGTACTTATAGGATCTATGAACATGATTGTGATTATCGAAAACAGATGATATGCTGTGTAATCATGGGAGTACTTGTAATGGAATTTACCTAACATGAACACATGGCTCTCACACAAAATTAAATAATTAACACTTAATACCTGCAACAAATACCTTCCAGAATTTACAATGATTAAAATCCTCCAAGTCAGCAATTAATATAATAAGACAAAAGCTATTTTAGACAAAGAATTTGTCTTATTCCCAAAAGCTGTGAATAAAAGATAAAAAGGTATGCGGCAATTATTAGGAAAGAGGCAAATTCTAAATGCCACGAATATGATAAAAGAATAATTATGGGCAGCATAGGCAGCAATTATCATTATATTAGAAGAAACAATTATCAAAGAAGGCAGCAATGGGATTTAATCACAAAGGTAGAGATGGATGCTAAGACAAATTTGTTAACTAAAGACACATCCATTCAAAGAGTTGCCTTCTTTCTAAGAGATGCATCATTTCACTTGGACATGGGAATATATAAGGGAAGTCAAACCATTTGCAAAGGGCATCGAATCATCTTCAAAAGAATATTCACAAATACATAAACAGATTTAAAAACAACAAAAGGCAATAAGAGCAGATTTAAGTTAATTATATGCTCTTAGCAGATATCGGTATTCATGGTATACAAAGTTTGCTCTCACTATTTTTGAACAGTTCATGTGGTTTTAGTTTTAAAGTTTAAAATCTTGATTCCACCCCTCGATTATTTTTGGTAGGGGTTCCTTTGTTTTGATAGCTTAATCGCTTGGAGGTCGATCCTGATAGCACCCATGGGTTCTCATAAAGGTCTTCCTAGAAACAAAGCTCCCTTATTCGATGGTTCTAACTATGCTTTCTGGAGTATTCAAATGTGCACTTATTTGATGTCTCTTGGTTCTGATGTTTGGTGAAATGTGGTAACTTGTTATACAATTCCATCAACTCCTCCATCAAATGCAGATGAAAAGAAAGCTTTTGAAAATAATGCAAAAGCCATGAATGCTATCTTATGTGGTTTGGTAGAAACTGAATTTGTGAAGGTTATGCATTGTGATATGACTCATGAGATTTGGGACAAACTTCAAAAAACATATGAAGGAGATAATAAAGTTAAGAAGGCAAAGCTTCAAACACATTGAAGGCATTTTGAGAGTCTCAAGATGCAGGAAGAAGAAAACGTTGTTGCTTATTTTCTACGAGTAGATGAAGTTGTCAACACAATCAAAGGTCTAGGAGAGAAGGTTGAGGATTCTACAGTTGTTCAGAAGATTTTAAGATCTCTTCCTTTGTTTTTTGATGCAAAGGTTTCAGCTATTGAGGAGATGAAGGATCTTGACAAATTGGCAGTACATGAGTTACATGGTATTCTTACAGCCTATGAGATGAGTACAATTCCTGATCAATCAACCAAAAAGGAGGCAGCCTTTAAAGTCTCAAGAAAGGGAAAAGACAAGGAGCTTACAACCCGTGATAGTTCAGATGAAGATTCAAATACTGATGAGGTGCACTTCATAAGGAAATTGAAGAAAGGTTCAAGAATATACAAAGGCAAGTTGCCTTTCAAATGCTTCAACTACGGAAAAATGGGACACTTTGCATCCAAATGTCCTTATGAGAATAATGAGGACAGCGATTGTAAAAAGAAATCAAAACATCTCAAAAAGGGGTATCAAGGTAAGAAAAAGAAATTTAAGAAATCCACAAAAAGTTTTTATTCAAATGATCATAATAGCTCCACAGAAGATAGTGATGAAGTGTCTTCAATAGAAGAAATCTTATTTATGGCTGAAGAGGTAAATATGTATGAGATTTAAGATGGAGATATAGAAGATGAGCAATATGATGAAGAAGAAGAATAGATCTTGAAGCAAAACTTATAAGTGCCCTAAGTGAAATCAAAAGACTTAGGAAGAAAAATCAGAACTTGAAGTTGTAGCCACAAGTGGACAATGAATCAAAGGTTAGGGTATCTCAGGCACTTGAAGAAGCTGAAAAACTGATTATTGACTTGAAGGTTCAGATCAAAGAGGCAAAGAGGATTGAGAATGAAACCAAAAATCAAATAAGGATTAAAGGAGAGAATGAAGAGAAACTTCAAGTTGAAATAGTTTCTCTCAAGAAATTAGACAAATCATTGTTGCAGCTAAATCATAAGAAGATAAATCAGAAAAGTTCGATGTCATTGGACAAGATCATTAGCACACAGAAATTTTCTGCTAATAAAGGTGGAGTTGGACTTGAAGAAGGTCAAAGCTCCAAGCCTGCAAACGAAGAAAAGCAAAAGAGCAGCTTTGATAGCACAAAAGGTTTGCAACCAAAAAACAGAAATAGCACTTTCAAAAGAACTCCTATTTCAAGGCAACCTCACATGACCAAGTTTAACAATTCTTTCTTTTATGGGTCTTGTTTTTCATGCAATCGTTTTGGTCACAAGGCAGCAAATTGTAGAGTTCATGCTAGAAATAATTTCAGATATGTGAATAGAAATCAAGGATACTTGAATAGGAACTCATTTGCTCCTTTGATGAATTACAACATTATATGTTACAAATGCAATAACTTTGGTCATACTGCAAAGACATGTAGAAGCAATTTTGCAGAATCTTTCAAGCAAAGTAAAAAGGAAGAGCAACAAGTGGCTGAAAAAGAAGTTAATAAGAAGGTTTGGAGAAAGAAGTTGGGAGTGATTTCACTCCATCCTTGAGAAGGAATTTACACTCAAGGGGAGCTTTCATTGTCATATTTTATCAAACTCAGTTCAGTTCTACAGGTCGTTTCAATTATGCAGGTTGTTCAATTTGTCGTTGATGTCAAAGGGGGAGTAGTGAGTCAAGGGGAGCAGTTTTGGTTTCAGAGCAGTACAGGCTTTAGGAGGTGTTTCCAAGAGCAGTATTGGTTTTGGTTTTAGGAGGTGTTGCCATCAATGACAAAGGGGGAGATTGTTGATTATTTTGTCATTGATGTCAAAGGCTTGTGTGTTTGAGAGGGGTCGATAGATAGGTAAGCACCTTAATTCAGCATCTAAATGGTATCGCATATCATTCTATATTTGTTCCTTTGAGAATGGATGTTTGCTATACAAAGTGGATACGTTGAAGTTAATGCCTACGTGGATGTGTATTGATGCCTACATGGATGTGTTCTAATGTGACTTCTGTTTGCATGCTGTCGACGGCTTCATGATGGCTTCAGATTTTCTTTTTATAAGGGAGGCTTATTGCTCCATATCGAGTTCAATATGGGCGACTCTATCTTTGGCAATGGTTACAATTTTTAATAGCAAATTATACCTAACAAAGATCGTGTATAGGGCGCCCTGTTTTTTGGCCGACGGTTCCTTCATGACCGACAACTCCTTCATCAGCAATAGGCCTTCATGGCTTTGAAAATTCAACGGACTTTTATTCTTGGCATCGTGCGAAGTCATGAATATTGGTCATAATTGCCAGTATTTTTCCTTTGCTGTATTGATCATTGAAAAACGGCTTTTACATTCATTCTCATTCGATTGCATTTAGAAAGAAAGACGTGATTAATTTTTAATGCCATTTTTGCTATCATTCTCTTATGCACGGGTTGTGTTCAAGGGTGATGTCGTGCATCTGAACAGTCATTCATTCTGAGTCAGTTTGTGTGAAGTCGTGGGTATCATAAAGCCATCACCATTATTCTTCCTAGCACGGACTATAGGATATGTATGCATTTTGAACGATCTGCCAATGACGGGTTTTTGTTACATAGAGGTCTAAGAATGGTGTGGGTTATTTGGTGTGTGGGGGCGGCATAAGATCTCAAGTCGAGAAAATTCAAATATTATCGCTGACACTCTTGGCAGGATAGCATGATGAGTTTGTGCAAAGTAAATGTATTACCATGCCACTCCTTTGTTGAATTTTGGTAAAAGCCGTGTGAGTTTTGGAGAGATGCGTAATCTGAAAATGAAGTCGTGAATGACTCTGTGAGGAGTTTATTTTGGTTGAAGACTGAGGAAGACATGGTCCTTGTTTGAAAGTTGTGGCAGTGTTGAATGAAGATTTTTGTGCTGTTCTTTATCAGAGTGGATTTCATTCTTAGTACCTCGCATATGGTGTTAATGGTTTAAGATATTGCCTCTGCCATATTCATCTTTGCATTCCTTTTGGACGTGTGTTTTGAGTGACACAAATTCAAGTCGTGGTCCTTTGCAAATTCCATTGCTACCATTTTGGCTTAGTGCGAACTGTATATGTTTAAAAAATCCAAGAGGCAGAGTATATGGGTGTGCAGTCTGTGTATTTGATATGCATCTTACCAGTTCAAAAAGTATGCATGCAGCATAAAATGACTCCTCTTTCACTCATGTAGTGATAAGCAGACAGAGTATGCCGACTTCTTTAAGGTCTGCATTTCATTGTGATGAGCATGCAATGAAGGCTGTTTGAGATATAAGTCATGTTGCTTAATGAAGTCGATTAAAAAGAAGGGCTGAGTGACACTTATTTTCTGTGTTCTTACTCTTCAGGTTAACGTGTAAAAGTCATCATGTTCACAAACAAACTCTCTGCCGTGTACATTTTTGGTGTTGCTCTTGCATAGTTTCTGAGTTGAATTCACATTGAGATGTGCTGAAGGTGAGTCTTGTGGATGCCTGAAAGAGTTTAGAGACAAACTGCATAAGGTATTTTTGAGAAGTCTGTTATTCTTTTCTATCAGCGTTATTTGGAGAAGTCCTGAGCATATGTAATGACATTTTAATGCCTATATGCATGTGAGTATGCTGAGCATGTGTTGGTGATCATTCTGTGTAGTTTCTCTTGCTGTTCAGACCATATCAAGCTGTTTTCAGTCCACTGCCAGACCTGCAATCGGCTTTTCAGCCATTCATTTAAGGTCACTTTAATTTGAGGACATTATAGAGGTAGTGTTCAGATTATGTTTATGCTCAGTTTGAAGAGATTGTGCATATGAAAGGATGTATTTCAAATCAAGAGATTAGAGCTGCAGGGTTGTGAATAATCTCAATGGGTTGGTGCTCACACTGGAGTTGGTGCTTCAGCTGTTCAAAGTTGGTGCTTTGAGGAAGTTGGTGCTTCCAGTGAGTTGGTTCCCTTTGAAGTTAATGAAAGCAACTGTTTTGTCGTGGCTTTTTACCCGAAAGGGTTTTCCATGTGATATCGGTGTTCATGGTGTCTAATGTTTGCTCTCACTGTTTTGATTTATAATTCATGTGGTTTTAAGTTTTAAAGTTTAAAATACTGATTCATCCCCCCGCCACCGCCCCCACCTCAGTATTTTTTGTGTGCTCTTCATGTTCTTGTATTTGCATATAAGCCTTCCACTCATTCTGTCGTTCTACCTTCCGATCGGCCATTTTATTCTTTCCTCTACCTTTAATTTGGTTGCTAGCTTCTTGTAATGTTGTATCTAGTTTTTCCTTTTCTATCTCTAAGGCCCATTGATCTCTTAGAGCAGGACTGCTGCTTTGATACCTGTTGTAATGTCCCATTCTAAAATTTATTTACCTTTGCCTTAAATAAAAATTCCACACTCATAATAATACTTGCATAATGGATTATAAATATTAATTTAACTTTAAACTTATAATTTTGATAGTTATAAACTTCAGATTTGAAGTTTTATTACAAATTTGAAAATAATAAATGTCTTGAAATGTTTCCTAAATTTTTATCTCAAGTTAGGGGTTTCTGCCCACTAACTTGACAAGAGAAATTAAGGGTTTTCATCCTTAAATCCCTGAATTTTTGAAGGGTTTTCATACTTCACAAGGAAAAATATATAATATTTCTTCACATATCCTGCCCTCCTCTTCTTGAGTTATCCTTCTTATATACCCATTTTCTTCAATGGTCATAACCCTTTGGATGCCTCTTGACTTTTAGTTAATTATTATTTATTCTTTGTTTGAAGGAAATTGCATTTGTAAAAGTAATTGCTTCATTATGAGTACTCATTGTGAAGTTGTTGTCCTCTTAAATGCTGCTTAGTATCAACTTGCATTTATAATTGATTTTATTAATCATTAAGACCTGCTGCAATTGTTGGGCATAATATTTAATTGAGAATTTTTAAATTTAGGCAGGGGCATCACATCTTTTCCCCTCTGTAGCAATAAAGCTAATTTCAGAAGGCTGTGGCAAAGAAAATGAGCTTCCTCTTCGTCATAAGTGTATTTTCCCAGTTTGTTTAGTTCACACCATCTAGAACTTGATATCTAATCAACAATTTTTCCAGGTTAGGGTCCCCTAAACCTAGGTACATCTAGGAAAAAAAAAAGTATATTATGGTCCATTTTACCTCAGTTATGATGCATTATATGCTGAAAAATAACTACCAATGGTAATAAATACATTAATTGAAGCATGGGATTGGAAATTAGTATCATTACCTGCTGATATAGATGCTCAGCTCTAGCCATCATTCTTTTTCTTTTATATAATCCCCAAAGAAATTTAAAAACTACCAAGGCCTGCAGATTGTCGAACAGATGATTCTTCCAATAAATAGAGAACTTCCAACAAATATCTAAGAACTAGAAAGATTAAAAATTTAAAATCTGCGCATACATCAAGTTTGGAGAATATACCAATGGAAAAACTATAAATAAAAATAAATAATTTTTGGAGATCCACTCTCGAGCACGACAACCAAGTGGTTTATATTTTTCTGCCAGCCAATCAGGACACTTGAATTCCTCCAAACTGCACAAAATATGAAACATGAGACCTGTGTTTCTTTACAATCAATAGTCAAATGCAGTCAATTTCCCATGAGCCAATGTACTTGAAAATTACTTCAATTTAAGTTACAAACCCATCAAGCGTTGTATTTATCTCAAACAAGCCATAGATAATCTCCATTGCCTTCACTTGCAGAAATGGTATTTCATCAACCTTCAAGTTGAATTGTTTCATTAGGTCACGCTGATTGAGTTCTCGTCTCAGGTTCTCCCAAGGGAGCTGAAATGCCAAAGAGAGCATCCAGTTATTACAGGTTAAAAATTTAACATGAACAATGAAACCCTTCAATTGACTGCTTCTATACAACATAAACTCCCTTATAATCAACTAGCTCTCAGTTATCCTGGTAACACTTTCTGAACGTAATGATCTCATGAGAACTTCATAAAAATCAAGGAATCCAGTCGCGGAACCCAACCCAAAATATCCCAGCTCCATTACACATTGATTGAGCATATAATCCACAAGCATGGTCTTTGAGCCAGTCTGCCTGCACATCAAGACATGATATAAATAATAAAACCTATTTTATAATATATGAAGCTTTGCATGCAATTATAGAACTTCATTAGATATTTCTTGTTAAGTAATAAATTCCACATACAAGTTTTTGAGCTTTCTTATCAAGCTCTCTGTTTTCTTTACATGTTCTCCCCTGCTTTATGAATCCAGGAAAACACTCCAGCCTACCTCCCCCACATCTTCCATGCTTTGGACAAGGTATGCAAGAATCTGTAAAATGAGAAGCATGAAGAGGTGAAATGTAAAAGCTGCAAACCTAAGAGAGCCACTACACAACAGATTTTATCCAAATTAATCATAATAGATCCACTCTTCCAGATGGAAAAAGAAAGATCCAGTTTGGTCATAAATAATAACAAAAAAAAATGAATGCAGCTGAAGGATGGGAGACTGTGAATGATAATGGGGCTTTGTATGCACAAGAAAAGATTGGAATTGGATGAGTCATGCTAGATGGATAACCTGTTCCTAAACAGGATGCTCCAAGCTTGGGGAAACTGAAAAGGAGAGAAGTTAAGATTCTAAGAACAATCATGAAATATAACTTTCCAGTTATTTAAAGAGTGAACACACTGTCCAGAAGGTTAAACAGTTATTCTAAGGAAAAAGGATGCAATATGCAGCTCCAGTACAGAATGATGAAGAGATTGTAGTTGCAGTAATTGTGGAGCAGAGTCTAATAATCATCAACAAAAAGAAGCCAACTGATGCAGCAAACGAATGGGCTATAGTAGGTTTACCTGCCACTAAAGAGGATGCTCTAAACTTGAGGAAACAGAAAAAGAATGAGCTCCAAGAGGATACAGTGATACAAATTATCCATTATTTGGTGATTGATGGTGCATCGCAGTTCCCATGAGAGCAAGATAAAGAGCTTCAAATGTATAATTGAGTAGGAAACTCATTGATATGGTCATCATTAAGAGAAATCCGCTGCTTTGGTACATCATATTGAGTCAAACATCCAGGAAAAAATGTAACACTCCAAATTGGCACACCCTTAGGAGAATTCGTCAAAAGAGATCTCCTAGTGTGAGTCCAAGTTTTGCAGCTTAGTCAGATAAAGACTTGAGCTGTCTTCACCACATCCACCTGTTGACTACCATTTTTTCCTAAATAATAACAATAAATATTGAAAACAAATGTCCAGTTCTGACTGGAGCAACTCCAAATATATGAAAAATCCAGATGTGAAAGAATCTAGGACTGATCCCACAAAATCTGGTAACAATGGTAAAAAAAGTACTACAATTAGATGACTCCAAGTTATGAATACTAGCTAAACACAAAGTCAAAAAAGAAAGGTGAGCAAAGCAAGAGGGGGATGAATGTAAAGTGGTAAAAGCCTTATCCTTAAGATTTTGTACGAGTATAAATAGCCATATGATGGAAGGATCCCTCAAGTAAACAAGGAGTTAGGCTTGTCAAAAGGATTATAGAGCCCTCGACAAGATCAATGTCAACAGTAGGTGCCCTCCACCTCAGATCAATGATTTTCTTGATCAACTGAAACCTAACAAGTATTTACACAGCTAGACTATAAGTCAGGTTACCATCAAGTTAAGAGTAAAAGAAGGGACCATAGAGAAGACAAACTATAAATCAAAGCAAGGGCTGTATGAATGGCTTGTACTGCCATTCATTTTATTCAATATGCCTACCACATTTATGCAATAATGGCTTGTATTTGATACAGGAAGAATATTATGCATCATTTGTATCAAATATTGGAGACTTTTAAGAAGAATTGATTGCCGCTCAACTTGAGGAATATGAATTTACAAGGGAATCATTGGTCTGTTTAAGCTTTGCGGTTGATGACAGAAGCTGAATATTAATCCAACACAGAAGATCCTTTAAGATGGCCCAAACCTTCTAATATAGCCAAAGTAAGAAGTTGAATGTATGTGCATCCTAGAGAAATCGCAGAAAAAACAAGTACTCAACTGGGCTAGATATACTGACAGAGGTCGACTGTATGTAAAAACTATTTGAAATGTCGATAATAGAAAAGAAAAGGCTTGGTTATATGTCAAAACTATTGAAAAAGTCAATAATAGAAAAGAGAACTCTTGATCCCAATCAATAGCAAAATATCTGCCTGTATAAAGGAGTCAAAGGGATGTTAGAAATATCACTCTATTCCTTTAGGTAGAAATGTGTAAAAAAGACACCTGCATAGATGATGCAGTTTTATGACATGTGGTACTAAAATGTTTTTTTGTCTCGTAGATGCAACTAAAATCCTATAATGGAACCAAGGCCTGCAATTTGATGGTCTTTATCCTGTATTTCATGTTTTAGGTTTAATATCACATGCAAAATTTCAAGCAGATGTTAGTTGTTTATATTTCCTAGTCAATTGCAGTTTTAACTTTTACACAATAGTTTTTATTTATATACACGCTTATAAAAGTTTCCCTGACTCAATTTAAAAAATTATGTTTTCTTCTTGATAAAATTTAAAATTAACCATTCAATCGGTTTAGAATTTAGAAAAATTGAGACTTCAGTCACTTCACAAATCTTACTTAGCAATTAACATAAATAATGTAAAAAGAAATTTAACATTGATAAATTTCTTTTGAAAAAGAACGTTACAGTTACTTAAATGACTGAGCTGTCACTAAATTTTTCATTGACAAGCATGCTTATGGTAGCCCGTGTTCAAATAACCACAAGAGATATTATATGTGTAAATGTAAAAATGTTGAATACCACATTCAATTATGCGTGTGGCACACCCAAATGTTTAACTTAGTTAAATCAACATCCAATTATAGGTGTGACGTACCCAGATGTTTATGAATATAAACTAACACAACCAATTCTGGGTGTGATGTACTCAGATTTGGGTAAACTATCACAAATTCAATTCTGGATGCAACATTTTTAAATGCTTAATCCAATAAATTCCCACGTCCAATTTTACGTGTGCAGAACCACCATAGACGAGAAAGGTGTAAGTCCTCGGTAAATTTACGAAAGAAATGCATCTACGCAAAAGAAAACCCCAAAGAGAATTAACCAATCAATCAAAACTTTAAAATTACAAGCCAGAATGGAACAAAGAACATAGAATGATAGCTCAATATTTTATTTTATTTTTTATTTAGCTCAATATTATACGCAATTGAAAATCCAGAGAAAACAGAAAAAAGGAATCAAAGCTGCATTAACTTATTTGTGAAATAAAATAAATTAAAGCCCTAACCTGATAAGGCCTGCAACTCGGCATCCGAGTCACAGAATGGTTTGAAATACCAGTTGATTATATAAGTGGTGGAAGTGGCGACTAGCGCTGCAACTGCCAAGACGCCTACAAGCTGGACGAACTGTTCCTTTGACGGCAATTCCATTGAAGGAGGAGGGGTTTGCTTTCGCCTGTGCTTCTCATTATCGTTAACAGGGGAATTTGATGTGTGTTTTGAACGCTTGGGCTTGGAGTGTGACTGAGAATGGGGACTGAAAGACGTGGGAAGAGGAGAAGCTGGAGAGGAAGCCATTCACATACGAGTTTTGAGTTTGAACGTGTTTTTTCTTGCCCGATACCCACCCCGCAACCGCATAGATACCTTTCAAAAACTTTTGCGGCGGCTCTCCGTGCTTTAAATTGTTTGCTTTTATAGACGTTATTAAAAATCAATCATTCATTTATTTAGAGCAGCTATTTCTGGATTAGATTGTGTGAGCTTTTTTGGATCAACGTTTCGGATCACACTCCGTGATCCATCATCAGGATAGAGAGTTCAAGGAGATGAAAGTGGTTTGTTGCAGACCCAACAGGTATAAAAAGAGGCAGAAAGATGAAAGAGGTTCCAGAAGGCCCAAGGCCCAAGAGAAGACAGGAAATAAATTACCAAAAAGATATATTAATATATTAATCTATTTAAATGTACCAATTTATTTAGTAATTTAACTAGATTAGTCTATTATTAATCTATTAGTAATTAACTAGATTAATATATATTGAAAGATTTGTAAGTGATAATCTATTTGGATTTATTAAAAAGATTGATATATTTCAATAACTTAATCTATGTGAATTATATGTTTAGATAGATTGATCTATGTATATATGTGTATTTAATAAATATATTAGATAGATGATTAAATTTAAATAGATCAATCTATTTAAATTAATAAAAGGATTGCTATATTTAAAAAATATTAAAAGGTTTGAGTGATTTAAATATATTAGGATTGATTTAATAAATATATATATGTGTATTTAATAAATATATTAGATAGATGATTAAATTTAAATAGATTAATCTATTTAAATTAATAAAAGGATTGCTATATTTAAAAAAGATTAAAAGGTTTGAGTGATTTAAATATATAAATCTATTTAAATAATTTAAATATGCTAATCTATTTGAAAAGTTTAAAATTATTAATCTATTAAGATGATTAAAAAATATTAATCTCTTTAAATGTATATCGAACTATCAATGTGTAGAAATATATTAAATATATATATATGTTTAATAAATTAAAATATTAGGAATGAAGATATGTAACTAAGGAAAACATAAAATTAAATAAGTTATTATAAAGATGGGAGATAATTTAGATATATTATATTCTTATTTAGATAATTCTATTGAAAATTAATTAGATAGATGATTATATTTAAATAGATTGATCTATTTTAAATTATTAAATAGATTGCTATATTTAATTCGATTAAAAGATTTGAGAGATTTAAATATATTAATCTATTTAAGAATTTTAAAAATGTTAATCTATTTGAATAATTTAAATAAATTAGTCTATTTAGATGATTTAAATACAATAATCACTTTAAATGTATATTGAAACTATCAATGTGTTGGAACACATTGAAATATATATGTGTATTTAATAAATTAATGTATTAGAATTGAGGCTATATTACTAAGGAATGTATAAGGACAAAAAACGAAAAACACTTAAAAGAAAGAGAGCTTTAGAAAACACAAATACAGGAGGACCAAGCGAGAGAAGGCGATCACAAACCTAAAAGAACGGGTGATGAGGGGGAGGAATGAGAAGACACGAGGTACAAGATGGGTGAGGGGGAGAGGATGGAAGAAAACGAAGGGGCAAAGAGGAAGAAGAGGAGGAACCGAACAAAGGTAAGCAACCTCAGAGCCAGAAGAGGGGATGAATGGGAAAAAAGGGGGAGGGCGGGGAGAGGGAGCAAGATCGAGGGAGTTAAGATCTAGGGAGAGAGGGTCAAGATCGAGGGGGATGGCAGTTTTTAAGCAACAACAAAAGAGGCTTCCACGAGAGGCTTAGACTCCACCCTTCATCGCGGTTGAGGTTGTTGGGGTGATTGATGATTTGAAAGGCTTCTTTGAGTTTCCTCTTGCGGAAGTTATCTTCAACGAATAGGATTTGAGTGTTTTCTAAACAAATATGGTGTTTGGTTGAAGAGGAGTGTTCGGCTAGGGCCGATTTTGCGACACGTTCATGATTGATGTCAGCCCCATGCTCTTTGATTCTTGTGTTGAATGTGCGACCCGTTTCACCAATGTACAGAGTGCCACAAGAGCAAACCACTTTGTAGACTCCTGAGTTTTGATATATGAGTAAGTATTTGCGGGAGAGCAAGTTAGTGGTCAATCTTTCCAGTGCCACCTTAAACCCGCTTGCCTTTAATTTCCTAAAAAGAGGGCTTAACTTTTCTGTAGCTCCCCGTCGTATTCCTCACGTGGAGTTTCTCATAGAAATTGAGAATGTTGTCCGGGACCTCCCAATGGACATGGCCAAAGAGGTTAGACAGGATTGCGTAGTGGCCCTGAGACGTGCTAAACCTCCGAGAAACAACATCTCCAAAGCTGAGTTTGTCGCTTTCAATGATTTAATGAAAAATAATGATCTAATCATTGCTAAAGCTGACAAAGGCAATGCCACCGTTGTCATGAACAAGCCAGACTACATCTCAAAAATGCTTGACCTTCTCTCAGACGCCAACAGTTATAAAGTTGTTTCGCGGAACCCTTGCTCCAAAATTATCAAAAAAGTCAAATCCTTCATTGCCCGCTCCTCCCTTGATGATGCAATCAAGAAGCGTCTTTTACCTTCTAAAGAGGTGACCCCTCGTATTTATGGTGTCCCAAAGATTCACAAAGTGGTTTGCTCTTGTGGCACTCCGTACATTGGTGAAACGGGTCGCACATTCAACACAAGAATCAAAGAGCATGGTGCTGACATCAATCATGAACGTGTCGCAAAATCGGCCCTAGCCGAACACTCCTCTTCAACCAAACACCATATTTGTTTAGAAAACACTCAAATCTTGTTCGTTGAAGATAACTTCCGCAAGAGGAAACTCAAAGAAGCCTTTCAAATCATCAATCACCCCAACAACCTCAACCGCGATGAAGGGTGGAGTCTAAGCCTCTCGTGGAAGCCTCTTTTGTTGTTGCTTAAAAACTGCCATCCCCCTCGATCTTGACCCTCTCTCCCTAGATCTTAACTCCCTCGATCTTGCTCCCTCTCCCCGCCCTCCCCCTTTTTTCCCATTCATCCCCTCTTCTGGCTCTGAGGTTGCTTACCTTTGTTCGGTTCCTCCTCTTCTTCCTCTTTGCCCCTTCGTTTTCTTCCATCCTCTCCCCCTCACCCATCTTGTACCTCGTGTCTTCTCATTCCTCCCCCTCATCACCCGTTCTTTTAGGTTTGTGATCGCCTTCTCTCGCTTGGTCCTCCTGTATTTGTGTTTTCTAAAGCTCTCTTTCTTTTAAGTGTTTTTCGTTTTTTGTCCTTATACATTCCTTAGTAATATAGCCTCAATTCTAATACATTAATTTATTAAATACACATATATATTTCAATGTGTTCCAACACATTGATAGTTTCAATATACATTTAAAGTGATTATTGTATTTAAATCATCTAAATAGACTAATTTATTTAAATTATTCAAATAGATTAACACTTTTTTAAAATTCTTAAATAGATTAATATATTTAAATCTCTCAAATCTTTTAATCGAATTAAATATAACAATCTATTTAATAATTTAAAATAGATCAATCTATTTAAATATAATCATCTATCTAATTAATTTTCAATAGAATTATCTAAATAAGAATATAATATATCTAAATTATCTCCCATCTTTATAATAACTTATTTAATTTTATGTTTTCCTTAGTTACATATCTTCATTCCTAATATTTTAATTAGGAATGAAGATATATTTCTACACATTGATAGTTCGATATATATTAAACATATATATATTAATATATTTCTACACATTGATAGTTCGATATACATTTAAAGAGATTAATATTTTTTAATCATCTTAATAGATTAATAATTTTAAACTTTTCAAATAGATTAGCATATTTAAATTATTTAAATAGATTTATATATTTAAATCACTCAAACCTTTTAATCTTTTTTAAATATAGCAATCCTTTTATTAATTTAAATAGATTAATCTATTTAAATTTAATCATCTATCTAATATATTTATTAAATATACATATATATATTTATTAAATCAATCCTAATATATTTAAATCACTCAAACCTTTTAATATTTTTTAAATATAGCAATCCTTTTATTAATTTAAATAGATTGATCTATTTAAATTTAATCATCTATCTAATATATTTATTAAATACACATATATATATTTATTAAATACACATATATACATAGATCAATCTATCTAAACATATAATTCACATAGATTAAGTTATTGAAATATATCAATCTTTTTAATAAATCCAAATAGATTTTCACTTACAAATCTTTCAATATATATTAATCTAGTTAATTACTAATAGATTAATAATAGACTAATCTAGTTAAATTACTAAATAAATTGGTACATTTAAATAGATTAATATATTAATATATCTTTTTGGTAATTTATTTCCTGTCTTCTCTTGGGCCTTGGGCCTTCTGGAACCTCTTTCATCTTTTTGCCTCTTTTTATACCTGTTGGGTCTGCAACAAACCACTTTCATCTCCTTGAACTCTCTATCCTGATGATGGATCACGGAGTGTGATCCGAAACGTTGATCCAAAAAAGCTCACACAATCTAATCCAGAAATAGCTGCTCTGATTCTTATGGATTGTGGAAATCTAATGACATTGATTCATTTATTTGTTTCAAGAGAAAATTTTAAATAGATTAGGGTTTGGAAGTTTATTTTGTTTTGTTTTTTTCATTTTGTGTGTATAATATACTAGTAATCTCTTTGATTGTAATGTTGATGTATAAATATTGTATTTATTTTTAGATTATTAGAGGAATCGATAATTGATCATCATGGTCAAGAGTTATGGAAGGCTTCAATATGAATATGGATAAGGGGAGAGTTCATATAGTTCTTGTTCGACAAGGTGAATATCGGTTTGAATTCAATTACAATTTTTTTTAATGAGTGTTTTGTGTAAATAATTGAGTAGAATCAATTTGATCATAAATGATAATCCTCGTTTTGCATTGAAAAGTAGGAGCACTTTGGTTATAATTGCAATGGAATAGTCAATTATTTTCAATAGACATTATATGTAAATGGCTCTCTTCAAGATTGCGTTTGAATTTTCATATATGCATTATCCTTCATGTGTGCACATTACTAATACATGAAGGTGGGGGTATGCGAAGATCAAAATGTCAATGAACCCTTAATAACTACAATAATGCTTATGAGACCCTAATGCTCTATGTTCACAATGTGTATTGTTGTTTTTTTCTAACATTGACTCTTCAAGTTTATGGATTGTCAAGGCCCAAGCTATGTTAAGGGGAAGTTGGTAGCACCCATCTCAAGTTATAATGATTATTCATATTTGTTGTGGTTGGGTGTAGTCCAAGATGGTCCCATGTAATTTGAACTCAATTGGGACAAAGAATTCACTTTTGTACATAATAGCTTGAATTCGTCCCAGTGCACCATTGACAAGATCTCTCACCACCCATAAATTTGAACTCAACATTACTTCCTAGCTAGTGCAAAAGAGAACCTTGCCATCAAGTAGTTTGTCCTTAAGATTTGAGCATAATCTACCCATTGCTTACTCTATATCGCATGTTTCAATACACACTCCCAATAATTTGTGCATGCATATCTTATGAAATGAAACCTTGACATTTGTGGCCAAAAAATGTATTGAGGTTTAAAATGATGCTTTATTATCACAACTAAGTTTAGAATCAAAGCATGGCATAAGAAGCTCCTAGTCCAACAATGTTGGCTCTACATTTCAAATAATTAAAATTATTCTACAAAAAGCAAATTGTGTTAGATCATTCCCTTGTTAACAAAAGATCATGTTCAATGTAACTACCATCTAAAAGTTGTGCAAGCCAAAGGATTGTAGCTCAACCGATTGAGAACAATTGGTGAGGATGATGATATGTGATAAGAAAATCCATCCACCAAGGTTCAAACCCTTAGAGGCATGTTCAAGCTAGGTTTGACACTTGGGTGACTTTGACAGATGGGATCCCCCTACATGTGGCTACTTAGCTAAAGGACGACTTCTAGATTAGATGTATGTTTACTCAAATTGTTGTAATCCACTACACAAAGGAAAAGATGTCGACATATATGTAATTTGACTATTTCAATTAAAAAGAAGGTATGACAAGATGTTGTCCCATAGATGCCCTAATATATAATGGGATGTCATTTGCTAGTTGTAATTGGCCCAAACCACCAAAGAGGATGATGGAGTGAGAAGCAAAGGGAACTTGTTTTACTTTTGGGAAAGCTTCACACAAGCGATTATTAATACTTGCTAGTAACCTAGGCCTAATGAAAACCTTATCTCATCATGTATGTTTACTGAAATTGTTGTAATCCACTACATAAAAGGAAAAGATGTCAACATATATGTAATTTGACTATTTCCATTAAAAAAAAGGTGTGACGAGATGTTGTCCCATAGATGCCCTAATATATAATGGGATGTCATTTGCTAGTTGTAATTGACCCAAACCACCAAAGAGGATGATGGAGTGAGAAGCAAAGGGAACTTGTTTTACTTTTGGGAAAGCTTCACACACGCGATTATTAATACTTGTTAGTAACCTAGGCCTAATGAAGCTTATCTCATCAATTAAAATATAATAAATGAAATACATGCTCCCTCAAAATGTTGTCAATATTTACCACTTGAGAGTATTCATCTCCTTTATTGGGATGCAAAGGCCTTACATGTATGGTGTATGCATTTATGTTGAAAGTTGTCACATCAATTAGTGCTAGCAATGAGAAGGATAATTGGGCTAGCAAAAATTTTACAAAAAATGTAATTCTAATGTTGTTAATCAACTATGATAGTCCAATGCTAACAACACATTCTATAACCATCCTAAGGGGTGTTTACATTTTCATGCAAGTTGTAATATTTTCATCAGCATATGGAGGAACATGCCACAATTTTTTCTTGTTACATTGAAAGAAACAAATGATTTGTTGCATTATATAAGGGGGAGATTTAATAGCAAGTGACAAGACTCATTGGCATTCATATCACAATCAACAATACTCTTAGTGAGGAACATGTGAAAGGTAGATGGTGTTGGCTTTTTAAAGTCAACAATAGTAGATATTTAAGTCAACATATGGTTGTAGGTCTCAAATCTATGTGCAACCTTTGTTATATGTTTGATGTAGTTGAGAATTTGGAGGCATGATAGAATAGGTTGATAGTCTACATTTGTTCAAAACATTGAATCAACTATATGGGTTTAACCAAGGCAAAACTCCAAGCACAATAAAATATAGTGACATATCTAGGACAGATACCACAAACTTTCCAATTACAAGTGCAAAAATTAGGTAGATCTTTAGTGTAGGTATACAAGTTATGAGAATCACAAGGGTCAAATCTATAGAAAAAGGACCACTGTCATAGATGCATCTTGGCACCTAGACTAATTCTTAAGATGACCTAGTTTAGATTTCCTTGTTTTGTTTTTGACACATTCAATTTTCAAATGATTTTGAACAATGGTTCAAAGCTTATGATCAAAATAGCAAGAAATTATCTATCAACCATTCACATCAAACTAATTTAAAAGTTTCTCAATTGTCATGTAATCTATGTTAGCTCTTAATTAAATTTATTACATTGTATTGCTTATTTTTTATTAGGTAAGCAGCATTTACAAGGTGTTGTACCCTTTCACAAAGAGCCACAAGGGCCAATAGAGTTCAAGACCAAAAAAATAAAAATAAACATAGCCCAAAAACTAACACAACGAGACAATAGCAGATGGACAAACAACGGATGAACAACAGACCAACTAGCATCTCCCTAGTTCTTTGACAGGAGATTAACAACATCATCTCTCAACCATTCCTAATGATCTTTAGCATTCTTCTTGTCCATTTCATTCTTGTCCAATTCATCCTTCATAACCACTGATAGGGTGCTAGTAACACAGTGGACCAGCTTAACTGTGAAGCGGGTCAAACCACATAATTTTTTGTCCAACTTATCCAATCTTTCCTGCAGCACATAGAGCTCCTCCCTCCCAACCACAGTCTTGCTAGTATCAGCACACTCAACGTCCAACGAGTTTGAAGACAGAGAGGCTGAGTCCTCCTTCTGCAGTTTGCCAATTTCAGGAATGGTATTGAGCCCTCTAGCATACTCCTCCTCACTCTCAGACTCCTCTTCATCCTTGCTATCTTTATTGTCAGACCGCTCCTCTTCCATATCCAAATCTTCCACCTGCACTTTTTTTGCTATTTTTTGCCAGCCTACTAGAGCACCGAGTGATGGTATCTCCACCAGTCACCACCGTCTCCGCGACCACTGTATTCCCCTTAGAGTCCTTTCCCACCACATTTTTACCTTTGCTTGGAGGCTCCTTCGTACTCTTCCCTTCTTCTTTGCGTTTCTTTTTCAGGGCGGGTTTGCTAGCAATCTTGGCAGGGGTTGATTTGAGCTCACAAAGACTAGTTGCCACACTAGTTTGGGTCGCACCCACATTCCCCTTAAGTTTTTTAGCAACGGGTTTGGGTTTATGCGTGTCAGCAGGGACCAGGTGGTTTTTCCTGATTAGACCTTTGGACTTGGCCGAAGATAAATTGGTCATAGTGGGAGGCTCAATCTCTTCAATACCGACAACAGATATGGGTTTGGGTGGGCATAAAGCAAGATGGAAGTGGTAGAGCCTCAAAATGAGGCCTTGGTGGAGCAGCAGGGGAGGAGGGTCATTAGGATTCAAACCAGTAGCCTCAATACATTTTTCAACAGAACTTTCTAAGTCCATCAGAAGGAAAAAAGGAAAGCTTAATAGAATTTTATGCCGGAGGGGGTTCAAAAGAGGGAAATGGTAGAAATAGTAGGTTTTGAATCTACCTTCTAGAGTCACGTACTTCATCAGGGCGAGGCACACTTGGTTCCATGGTTGAGGGAGAGTCTCCCGCTCAAAACCCGATTGGTTGCGCACCAGCTCCTCATTCCCCACAAAAAACGTGTTCATACTTTCATTATCTTGAGTTTTAGTGTGCTTTGGGTGCTTCATACCAGTACACAGGAGCCCCGTCGCCTGCGCTATCACTTCCTCATTCACATTAAAGGAAATACCACCCAAAGTCACATGACGATCTTTCCAAGAGTTGACAGACTACGCAGACAAACGTGGGTCATGGCCCACAAGACTCTTCATCAGTGGAGCAAGACCACCCTCAACACATATATGTTTCACCAACGGATCTTTGTGAAATTCGTCACAGTTGTCCAGCTCAATTCGCACCTATCATCACCCATAATGTCACTTTGCACATAGAATAACCAGAAACCTTAAGAAAATAAAAGGTTAGAGATAATGGAAAGGTGAAGAATCACCTGCACATTTAGGATTTTAAGCCAAAAATGGTAGCCTTCGGTAATCAAAGCAATGGCTAGGTCATATGCTTGAGGAAGGAATTTCCTAAAAGCAATCTTAGCAGAATGATAAATGAGGATCTTCAAACACATTGGACTAAGTAAGCGGGACATGATGGGAATCGAAGGTTTTCCTTCCATATAGTAAATGCACATAAACCTAGGCAAGATGGTTGCATTGTCAAATTTAGATACACCAAAAAGGTTATCTTTTAGAAGCGAAGACAAAATATCAAACAAGATAGAACCAATTAGGAGTTTGATCTCATAATTATTAGTCACATCAAAATCAAAATCAAAAAATTTGAAAATACAATGGCTTAACATAATCCCCAAGAGGAGATTACGTAAGGTACGGTCCAACTTAGTCTTAATCATCAAGTACCCGCAGCAACATCTCATGAAATCCCTTTTCAAAATGGGCTTTGTCTCATAATTTAAATTATGCCACTTGTTATCCACCTCATCTTTAAAACTTGTCCACATAGCCCAAAAGACAAGCATGTGGACTCCCTAGAAAATCCAACAAAGACCATGATTAGTTATCATCATGGGTCAAGTAAGGGATTTGTTCCTTCAATATTATACCTTGAATGCAAGGAGGTAGGTTCCCTAAAGAACACCAACATTTGGAAAATTTCCAATGTGTGCCAAAATTGGCTAAGGCATCAACAGCTTGGTTGCCCTCTCGATAAATATGGGTGGCAACCTTTAATTTCAACTTTGACATGAAGAGCCTTATGTCTAAAAGAATGTCTTTAGTACTCCACCCCAGTAATCTGTCAAAGTTAATAGCATCAATAATAGACTTAGAGTCACCTTCAATATGAAGGTTCTCAATCCCCATGGAAACAACCAACTATAAGCCCTTCAACAATGCTCTTGCTTCCGCAATCATAGAAGAATGGACACCAATCCCCCTAGAGTAACCAGCCACAAAATTTTCTTTCCTTTGCAATCTTTGATCATACCTCCTATACTGGCTCTGCCTGGGTTGCCTTTAGCAACCCCATCAAAATTTAGTTTATACTAGCCATTGTTCGAAGGTTTCCAAATAGTGACACTTTGAGCTAGGGTTCTGGAGTTGTCATAGGAGTTAGCATCCAAGTTATGGTGCCAAGCTTTGGCCATACTTATTTCCTCCTCAGTCGAACCTTTATCTGGGGTTTTCCCTTTGAAGAGAAAAAAAATTTCCGCAATAAACCGAGAACCAATACCAAACACCTCTTTCGGACTCATCTCAATGTTCCTGAAAATCCTATTGTTTCTCTCTTTCCATATACACCAGCATAAAATAGGGGGGGCATGGTTCCAAATTTCACCCGGTAAAGGGTGGACAAAGGGTCCAAACCAACTCAAGATAAAGGATTTGATATTCCTACACATAATCCAATGAATCCCCAATCTTCCCATAGCCAGCTCCCACACCTCAATAGCAAATGGGCAATGTAATAACAAGTGATCCACCAATTCTTCATTGCACTTGCATAAAAACTATTTGTTGGGGATCTAGAATCCCCTTTTTCCTTAGATTGTCCTAAGTTAGAATCCTATTATGGTACGTAATCCACCAAAAGAAGTTAACTTTTGGGATCATGTGTCGATTTCAGACCTTCTTCCATAGATCAAGGACAACACCCTAGTCCGTCAGTAGATTGTAAGTCAATTTAACTGAAAGATCTCCTTGCTTATCATGAGTCCAAAAGAATTCATCCCCCTTGCTGGTAGCTGGAAGTCTAGTGAGGGAGAGCAAATTTTGTAGGGTCTTGGAAAGGAGGCTTAGATTAGGGGATAAAGGGCAGCAAAGGGCCAAGTCATTTCATTTTCTAGCACCATGAGGGTCGAGGAGGTAATCACTAATATAAATTCCAAAGAATCGTTGAGCCAATCTCATAAGATTCCTAAATTCAGAGCTTTCTAGGGGAGTATCAAGTAACCAAGGTTCCTCCCAGAATCTTATTTTATTACCATTACCAATCTTCCATTTTATCCCATTCCTCATAAAACCCTACAGACTACAAATACACCTCCACACCAAGGACCTCGAAGGGTGAACCTCCAAGAGGCAATCAATCAAAGGTCTGTTTTGAAGGTACTTAGCATTCATGATCTTACACCAATCCTTCCTATCCCTCAGATGGTCCCATCCCACTTTGGCCATTAAAGCTTTATTGGTATTAGAAACAGTCCTAATCCCAAGCCCACTACAATTTTTAGGTTGACAAACCTTGTCCCATTTAACCAAAGCAAATTTCTTTTTTTCCTTGGTCCCTGACCAAAGGAAAATCCTTTGAATTTTCTCATATTTCTCACCAATATATCTGGGAATATTGAAAATGGAGAGGAAATAGACAAGGATACCTTGAAGAACAGCAGACAGGAGCTGTAATTTACCTATGTGGCTAAGCAAGGAGCCTTTCCACCCAGTTTTCTTGGGATCCTTTCCAGTATAGAATTCCAAAAGTCAAAAGTGACTTCCTTGATAGTAAGGGGTAAACCAAGATAAACTAAAGGAAGATAACCACTCAAACAACCCAAAATAGCAGTCACCCAAGCTTGTAGATCAGGAGTATTGTTAAAAAAGTAAATCATGCTTTTATTATAGTTAATACATTGCCCAGAACAAGCAACATAGTTGTTGAGACAATTTTTCCATTTCCTGGCTTCAATCATAGAGGCTTTCCCAAAACGAAAAGTATCATCCACAAATTGTTGAATCATAGTCGGCTCTAAGGAAGAGGAAACCTTAATTCCCTTAATGGACCCTTCTGACAGCAAATTAGAGAAATTCCTACTCGGGACATCTGCAATCATTATAAACAAATAGAGTGAAAGGGGGTCTCCCAGTTTGATACCTCTCCCAGCAAAGAAAAACCCAAAGGGAGACCCATTTACTAGAACAAAGTAATTAATCGTTGTTACACATTCCATTATTAGATTGATCACATATTGGTCAAAGCCAAATTTAGCTAGGACTTTTGGGACAAAATCCTAAATCACCTTACCATAGGATTTTGAAATGTCTAATTTAAGGGCCATACTAATGTAGTTGCATCTATCCATGGAATGGAGTAATTCATGTGTGGTTATGGTTGCATCAAGGATATGACGACCAAGCACAAACCCTTTTTGAGTGGGGCTGATAATTTTTAAAAGGAGAGGTTTGATGTGGTTCACCAGAATTTTAGAGAGGATTTTATAAAAGGTATTGCACAGACTAATGGGGCGAAAATCAACCATTGCTTGAGGATCAACGACCTTGGGAATTAAAGCTATGAAGGTGTGATTCAGTTGCTTAAGAATCTTACTAGATTTGAAAAAATCACAAGCAGCTAAGACAAGGTCTTCACCGACAATCTCCCAAAAGGTCTGAAAGAAGGTCAGAGGGAAACCGTCAAGGCCAGGAGCTTTGTAAGCCCC
>VDFB02047865.1:0-39036 GCA_007258455.2 Sequoia sempervirens | reverse complement strand
AAGGTGCACAAAACATAATCTAGCTTGTGTTTTTGGTGAATCTTGAAATCAAGATTTCTTCTATTTTGTGGGGTTTCACATGTGCATGAGTCTTGGCAATATTGTTTCATTTATGGCTTTCATTTTGTGTGAATCGCTAGAAAATAGTTAATTTGCGGTGTTTTTTTGGTGAATTTCCCCATCTGGGTCATTGTTGAAACCAATATTGATTTATTCAGGGTTTGCATTCTTGTGGTGTATATATGTATGTGTATATATGTATACATATATTTATATATATATATATATTAAGTATGTATATATATATGTAGTACATATGTGTATATATATATATGTATAGTACATATACATATATATATGTATAGTAGATATACATATATATATATATGCATATGTGTATATGTATATATATATACATATATATATTGATCAATTAATAAAAAAAGAAGCCATAAAGATTGGGAGTGGGAAACGAAAGTTAAAATATACTGATTTCTCAACATAGCTTTGTCAAAAAATGAAAGAATGCATTGGGAATAAAATTAAAAGTTTTGTTAGGTGTTGAACGATTGATTTTATTATCATGATTGGTGCTAGATTCAAAGCACATAATAGTTAATGTTGAACTGTGCAATGCTATATCTGAAAGCAACCAACAACTATGGACGCCAACTTCCCATAGCCATTGGGAGACAAAAAAAATTGGGAGGCTGACAAAAATTTTGTTCGGAATTATAGCCCATTTTCTCGCTAACTTTCCTACAAACAAAAAAAGGAGGCACAATATTATCACAAAGGACACTTTTCTTTTGCATTTTGAACCATCTGCCTTTGCAAAAGAAGACAAAATACCCTCTACCCACCTATGCAAAAGCTGCACAAAGCTTGATCCAGCTTGCAGCCCCACAAAAGCTTTTTGTCGTCCCTGTTGGCCTTCATACTAGGTATGGCAACATAACGACACCAAACAATTCCTTATTTAAAATTAGCCAAACATTTGTTTCATTCCCCAGGGTGTTAAAAGGGCGTTAAATTAGATTTTGATGGTTTAATTAAATATTTTCCTATTGTATTCTTGTCGCAATAGAACTTGTGGCCAACCACTGCTGTTGGAGCTCTATCTTTTACAAGCAGTGGCTTCAGTAATGGTGGTTGACTCTAGCTCTCCTGAGGCTATCCAACAATTGTTAGGCCCAGATCTTGTAAGTTTGTTCCTTGTTTATTCTTTGTTCCTACCACATACATTGCTTCTTTTCCATGTGCATGGAGTAAACTACAAACATCCTTTACTTACATTCGGAGCCTTTCTAGTGTATAGTGTGGCTTGTTTATATTTGACATATAATTATGTGGATTTAATGTATTTCTTTCTTGGGTGTTTGGGAGAATCCATTGTTTACCTATTTATGTTTCTTTCTTTTTACTGGAGTTGCATATAGCTTTCTTTTTGTTGCATTATTTCCCACGCACTGTCTAGTGGTAATTATAAACTTATTGATTGTTGTTGTATGTATTGAATGGTGATGGGTTGCAAATTTAGCTTATGCGTATTTGTTGAAATCATTGTTGTTTGGTTGGAGTCTCCTGCTTTTTGTTCATGCTTGTACTGCTATAATGTTTATGTTGTTTTCTACAAGGAATTGTTGACAGCTATTCTATAGCTTCCTAGCGTGCTCTACACATCTTTGCGGCCTTCCCCTATGGCACTGGAAAAGTTGTTATTTAGAGGGCTAATGGTTGGACAAGAGGATGTTGGCCTTATTGTACTTTGCAAGGTGTTGTTGGCTATTGTTGTCTCTCTTTGGTTATAATCTAGGATTATAGACATGCAGTCAACAATTCCTTTTTGTAAATGGCATAGATTGTGTAGTTGCTTTACTAACTTTAGAATGTTTCTTTTTTGAAACTACATATATGTTGACTTAACTAACTTCAATAGATGGAAAGGCTGACAAAAATTCTAACCAAAGTTCACACAAATAGGGGATATCCACCCATCTTCCATGTTAGTCATTAGACACACACACACACATATATATACACATAATTTTTATTCCCCTCAAAAAATTGTATGCAAAAGGTTGTATTGTTTGTTATGAACAATGTTTTTTTATTGATTCTTGGCATTTTTTGGCTATTCTAATTTTTAGAAGGTGTTGTTGAGACCATTTTATTTTTCTATTTGTTTGCTAATAATAAAAGGGTTTTGAAAAATTTGGGTAGGTTGCGTTGTTTTATTGATTAATGTAGATGCACCACATATAGAAAAGGAATATGGTATCTGATGAATATTGTTTCTGTTGCAAACTCTGAGAAATCTATAGCCACAAAACACACAAACCTTAAAGAAAAATCCACTAAAAATTGATGGTAAGAAACCCATTCAAAAATATAATGTTCTCTCAATGGAATGTCATTGAAGATTGAGACAATAGAGCCTTCTGAAGAGTAGCTTCTTGAGAATTAAACCATGTAGCTAAAGCAAGTGAAAAATAATCAAGAATTCCCAATGGGTGTATAGGATTAACTATTTTATTCCATTGCAACTATAACCACAAAACAAAAGCCAACAAATATAGCACCTTAAGCAAAATTGAAAGACTTGTCAACAACAACTCTTTTGAGGATGAGACTATATGCCACAAGATACAGAAGAGCAATGAAAAAAAACTGCATAACATGGGCAATTATATTGGATTTGAAACATAACCACCAAATAGAAGTCATAAATCCAAATTGACAAAGAGTCATGGAAATAAATTGGAGTTGAAATTTACTTGTGCCTTAACAAAACCCTATCAAAAAATTCCTACAATGTAGGGTTCTCAACAATAGCTTGTGTAAAGTTAACAATGTTAATCATACCGAAAAAACTATACTCGTTTATTTAGCTTATCAAAATTTGAGGCAATTGATAGTGCCTTGTTGCAAATTAGACAAGGTAAGGTTCGAAGAACCGTAAACCACAAATGAAAGAATGTGGAAAACAGCCTTACTAGCAAGAAGCTTCTCCCGCTTGTTTCAAATAGACCGTTGCTTACTGGTTGTTTCTAGTATGCATTCTTCCTCGAATCTTGGAAACATAGCCAAAACATCAAGCCCATAAAACTAGGGAATGAGACTAGAAAATATGTTATCGATAGCTACACAAACATTCATTTTGTTCCCTATAGACTTAAAAAATAGATGATACTTGCACGCTCTCCACTACACGGAAAACATACAACAATCAATGTTGATTACATTTCAGTAGCCTCCTATATAACCACTCTATTTTCCTAGCGTCCTCTATGGAATGATATAGCTTAAGTAAGAGATCAATTATAAACAATGGTCAATGTAATGTAACATAGAGTACCAACTTCACAGAAATCCCTACGCCAGTTAACACACTTTCATCTAAGCAAAAAAATGGCTTCCAATAGTGCCTCACATACAAAACCCACAAAACACAGAAAGCTCCCAGTAACATATCGACTCAAAACCTTCACCATGAAAAATTCCAACCCTAAGTGAATCAATATTCATTTCAACCATAACCTAGATGGGGTGATTCACCAAAAACATAACACATTAACTATTTTCCAACATTTCACACAAGTCATTGATTTATGATATCCATGTAGCGGCAACACATATATGTGCATATATATCTGCACATATATGTATATGTGCATATATATATACATACATATATATGTACATTAAAATAGATGTTGCTTGCACCATCACCACTACACAGAAACCATACAAAAATCAATGCTAATGACATCTCATTGGCCTCCTGTATTCACCAAAAAACACAACACATTAACTATTTTCCAGCCATTCACACAAGTCATTTATTTATGATATCCATGTAGCGGTGACACATATATGTGCATATATATATGCACATATATGTATATGTGCATACACACACACACACGCACACACATACACACACACACATATATATATATGTACATTAAAATAGATGTTGCTTGCACCATCACCACTACATGGAAACCGTAAAATAATCAATGCTAATGACATCGCATTGGCCTCCTGTATTATTTTTTCATTTGGCTAGACCCATGTATCATTGCGGAAAATGCTTGCCACCTTTTGCACGAAAACGCATGCCTAGGCCTACTAGCCTAGACTGATGGGCTAGGTGGAGATTCTGAGTAGTGTATACCCCACTTTCCTCTTTGTGTTTCGTAAGTATGTGTGCATTGGAAAAAAATTGTTGAGCTTATGAATGTATATATACACACATATATATACATGCATATATATACATGCATATATATATACAAACATATGTATATACATATATATGAAACCCAAAAATAAATCACAATATTAGATCCATGCAGAGTGATGTAGGCAAAACAAAAAATGATTGATCAAGTAAGATATTTGAAACAATGAACAATAGATTGTGGAAAATCAAGTAATTTGGTGTGGTACAGTGCGTGAACTGCAAATCAAGAACACTCTCGAAGGGTTCCTTTGACATGCATCTTTTCCCATTTAGTTCAAACACACATCTTCTTGCTAAGTTTTATAAACAAAAATGGGAAAAATATTATCAGAGGTGACACTTTCCTTTTGCATTTGCATCCATCTGTCCATTGAAAAAACACAAAATTACTTGCAATGCCCTCGTACAAGCTACACAAGGCTTAATCCACCTTGCATTTTCACATAAGCTTACCCTCAGCACTCATGGCTCTCATTTCAGGTATAGCAATAGAATAACAACAAAGGATGCCTTGCTGAAAATTGTCGAGTGTACGTATGTGATGTTGACAAAATATGCTAACTAGAGTTATAATGCATCAACCACCTGCTATGCAGATTAGTGTGCCACACACTGGTCACCGTAAATGAAACAATCTCAGTGAGGTCTCCTATATCTGCTGCAAACATTGGCAATCGTTACAATAATAATTTACATTTAAAACTCATGAAACTAATAGAGCAGTTTAGGGTATTCTTAATAAAGTATTCTTGAGTGGTTCTTTTTGGATTTAGTTGTATGGCATACATAACAAACATTATAGCGAGGTACCGTATGACATCCATATCTAGCATGGTAGTAACATTAGAGATTGCAAAGTAGTAGCAAAAAAGACTTGGAAAGTATTACTTTGATCCCCAGACATACATACTTAGATACACAAATACATAATACACATATATATATGTACACAGATCTCTATGAAGATATTCTATGCTGCATGGACAGGTGTGTAGTTTCCAAAAAATGCATTGTTAGGTGTCATTGTCTACCTTTATATTGTTCTTCAATGTGGCTGTCAGTGAAGAGGGAAAGCTTGTGTGAAGGTTCAAGTGCGTTAATCGGCTGTGAAATTTTTGTGATTGTCCTTGCTAGATTGTGTTGTTTTCTAGAAATTGTTGTTCATATGACTGTATTGTTCCAATCTACTCAAAGCCTTCGAACAGAAACAATAATATTTTTATATGTGTTTGTCATTGTTTACTTCAGATGAGCTTCTATTCTTAAACCAGTATATAGAGAAAGTAGTTAGTTTTTAGTTGTGAGACCACCTGAAATGGAGAAAGCCATGGAACACAATAAAGATGACAGCTAGAAAAATGCATGCAAAACCATAGACACAAAGTGTGAACCTTAAACCAAATAATAGTTGTTCTCATAGACAATATATTTTGTTCTTTACAACATGTTTTGAAAATTAGAATAGCCAGAAGATGGTAAGAATTAGTGAAATAATATTGTTTATAGCAAACAGTGAAGCCTTTTGCATACAATGTATTCATGGAAATTGAAATAATGTATATATATATGTGTGTGTGTGTGTATACATATATGTGTGTGTGTGTGTATACATTTATGCATATATATATGTATACATGTATGTATGTATATATATATATATATATATATGTATATATATATGTATATATTATTCTCTTGGAAACATACCCACAAAAACACAAATATTGAAGAGAAACTCATTGAAAGTTGATAGTAACAAACCTGTACAAAAGACACTCCTTTCTGGACACAAGCTACTTGAAAATTGAAAGAATACAGCCTACGAAACAACACCTTCTACAAAATGAAACAATATAGCATAAGCAACAAAACTATAATAAAAAATCCCCAATGGGAGCTAACTGAAAGCGTATAAGATTGAGTATTTTGTTCCAATGCAAAGAACAATAATCAATAATACCTAATGCAATGAGATGTAACCTATATAAAATTAAGTATTTTGCTGCATCACAGGTATAGCAACAAAATGGATGGCATAAATCAAACAATATTTGTTTCAGCACAAAGCAAGGCAGAGAGAAACACTAAAGAAAAGCACAGTAACATATCCTTGCAAAAACATAGGCATAAGATGTTGACAATAGATAAAATAATATTTGTTCTTCGAAAAAAAATAATAGTCTTTTGTCAACAACAACCTAGCATACTTTGTTATAATCAACAGTTTGTTATCAGAGGTGAAGCAATACAACTTACAACAACCTACGAAGCACAAGTGAAGTAATATTCAAAAGAGTTTTGGTGGAATCCACATGTGTACAACTTACTTCATTTGCATAGATAGATATTTGTGTACATATGGCACATACATTGTACATCAGTCTTATTATTAGTGGCATTGCCAATACTTTTCTATTCCTCTTCGAGTCATTTCCCCATGTAAAGAAAAATATATATGTTGATGTCAGATTCACAAAAAAATTAAATAGTAGGTGGTTGGACTTGCACCATAATAGAAGCTTGTCCTCTTCACATGAACATTTACTATTGTATGGTCTATGTGTACTAGCAACAATGTTTGATGCAAGCTAAGATAAAGTATATAAGGTAAACTATTTTAGTAGATTCTAACCACAACCTAAAACATTTGATTATTTTTGTAAATGCTATCTAAGACAGATAGCAATTTGTACATGTAAACTATAAAATAAAACTCAAGACAATAATGCATGCTCTCCACCCTGCTATATTGGCTCATGGACCGTCATGACGTGAGCAGAGATACCGAAAGTATTTGCAAATTTCAGTAAGGAATTGTTGGGTGTTCTTCTCTAACTTTAGGTGGCAAAAAAACATGGAGTGCATAACATTAACTATTTTACTAGATTCCAACCATGGCCGTAAAATAAAAGACATCAAGGAGACAATGTTTCCAAACAACAAATCCCTCTATATGCATCCAATCAATGACATTGCATTGCATTTGTCTGCATTGTTGTCAAGCATAAATTTTGGGTTTTTTTTTGTTAAAGGCCCACAAAAGGAGTTGTTCATAGTGTTGTGATAGAGATAGCTTCCACCATAGATAGAACTGATGGAAAATCTATACTCTTGCTTGGGGGTTCTGTTAGAGCCGATGGAGCTTCAGGACCCAATATGGGAAGGTGGAGAGCACGCCTTCTTTTCCTCTTTTCCATTTCAAATTTTCTATTCATTGTTGATTAATTGTTGAATGCTCTCAAATGGAATTATTGCAACTATTAGATGTATGGTATTTGTGAATAGAAGGATTGCTTCCACCATTGATGAATGTAATGGACAATCTATATTCTTTCTCATGGGTTTGGTGAGAGCCCATGGGGCTTCATGACCCAATATGGTAGGGTGGAGAGCAGGCCTTGTTCTCTTCTTTTGTAGTCCACATGTATATCTATTTCTACATAGAAATGTTCACTGATAAGATTGTATTACCAATATGGTAGGATGGATAGTAGATCTTCTTTTCTTTTTCTTTGGTGCTTGCAAGCATGTTTTATGTTCATTGCAATATTTCTATATGTACATGTGTATGTATATATGCATGTGCAATAGAAAACGTTGAGCTTTTATAGATGGCCATTGGAATGAATGAAGCTATAATGCATAGTCATGGAATCAAATGTGTTACAGTCCTCCTTAAAGTGTTGATTGCACTTTCCATTGGTTTCACTCTCCATTGAAAATGTTTCATATGTATAGGTACATTTGCAAATGCATTTACATATGCAATGCTTGGTTCTTGTTGATGCATTGTAGATACGGAAATTGACATCATGCATTTAATTAGTTCATATTTTCTCCTATCAATTAAATAAACCAAGTTTAATTGATTTAATCTCTATGATCATCCATCTAAAATTAAATAAATTAACTTACTGAATTTGTTCCTATTATTATCCCCTTTAGCTAAATAAATCAAATATTTATTTAACTAAATCTTTATCACCTTTCATCTCCCCTTTGATTTGATTTAAATCCCTAAATCTAAGCCAAATGGGTCAAAAACATCTAACATCATCTTAATTAATCTAATCCATGATTAAATGCTAATCCTAACCACTTGTATTCTCAGATTTTGCCACTGCCATGAAATTGCATTTAATTGATTTATCAAAATCATGATTTACTTTCAACTTGGTATAAAGGGAGAATATTCTAAGTTTGAATCTCCCCAATTTGACATGTACATCCAACAAGACATTTATGAGGTCTTACATGTCTCTTACATGTCTCTTGCAAGGGTCAAACTCAACATTTAATTCACAATTTCAAATTTGAATCTCCCCCTCTTGGGCACATTGGCCAAAACTTGCACATTCCTCAACCTATCATAATGTGACAAGTGGCCTCATCTCATTGGTCCAATCATTATCCCACATTGCTCTATTTTGAGCTCTCTTCCAACTTGAAAATCTATAAATGAAAGGTTATTCTTCATCAAATCATCCACAAAGCTTATGCAAAGTCACTCTCTTCAATTGAGAACTGATTTTTCCCACCATCACTCCATCTTCAAGGCATTTCATCATTTAAGTTTTAGCAAGGATTGGGAAATGGCTTCTTTCCATAGAAGCACCAATCCACTATGGGATAAAGTTTTGATCATGTTTTTATATGCTTGCAAATAGTTGTTTTCGTTCTATTTAGTTTTGCACATTTTAGCATGGTTAAGTATTTCATAGGGATGTTTAATCTAATGTGTTTCAAATGACTAACATGATGATATTATGTAAAGATTTTTAACCATTTGTAGATTTGGCATCCAAACTTTTGGGGCATTGCCAGTGATGAGCTGGCTTCAAAGTCCTAAGAATTTGTTTTCACTAACCCGCAATGCAAGGCGTAACACAACAAGCTTCATTTAAAAATTTGATGCACTTCTTAAGTCTTTTATTCTCTATTTGTAGCATGCATAATGTTAATGATAACCCATTGGTACATTGTAAAGAGAATACCAGTGAGGCATAGATTGAAGGGCCAATCATTACGCTTTATTAGGTAGCTTGGGTAAGTTATGTTTTTGGTCCTTTTTTGGGATAACATGGTATTTGTTAGTAATGCAGCTGATTTCATGAGTTAGAGACATGAGGGAAAATCTACTAATAATTGCTTTGCAGGATCTAGCGTAACCTTGCTAAGAGATGATATATTCCCAACATATGACATGAGGTGTCAAATTAGGAAATTTTTTAACCTGCTTGCTATATTAGTGACCTTGTCTATTCATAACTAAAATGATCATAATCTTGGAACAAAGTAGATATTCCCAAATATTTGGGTTGAAAAATTGACTTTAACTTATAAGAATCAACACAATTTTAAATGTTGAAATATTTGTAAATGACTTTGTTTGGGGGAAGTCTCAGAAAAGTTGATGATTTCGACTGTATCTATCAAATGCATTTAATGCTAGTCTTTGCATGTAATATCAACAATTGATTTGCTGCACATATTGGTGAACAAAGTGTTTCAAATCTTAGAGAAACTGTTCATATAGAATCAAGTAGATGGGTGAGATTGAATCATTGGTAGAAAAATAAAATTTTGCTCATTGTTAATCAAACTCTCTACTTTTGATTAAGATTTGCTTTAAAGTCTATGGAAAGTAGGATGCACTTGTAAATACTTCACTATTATCATGATCATACAAATCATTCATATTTTCAATTGAGATCATGCTATTATTTGAAGGTAATAATCAAAACAAATTCAAAAATTTGGTCTTCACATGATTTATCTTTCCTTTTTGTAGGAAAAAGGAAAAGGTGGACATAAAAATCAAGCATTGGAATCGAGTGAAGAAAAAAGCAAGATTGGAGTCAAAGAATTGAGCATCAAACTTGAAACTCAAAAGCATTTTTAAATGCTTGGAGCTTCCATTTCCTACGTTAAATTTTCTATTTTGAATCAACTCACACTTTTTCTTTGGGGCTCTAAAAAGAACACTTCAATTTTTTGTTGCAAAGGGTTACAAAGAACGTTAGACACTTACTAGCTTCAATTAAGGTTCTAAAATTGAACAAAAAAACTTCACATTTAGCTTGGTGCTTTTACAATGAATTCATCATTGCTTTGAGGCTAAAATGAACAAGTGCTCTTGTGCTTTTGTAATATTTTTTGCAAATTAATTTCACTTAAAAAGATGTATGTGCTTCTCTCACGCTTCACGGCGATCTTGAGAATCAAAAGTCTTTTTGGTGACATTAAGTTGCATAAAATATTTCCTCCACACTTCATTTTGGATTTAAAAAATGAACAAAACACTTTACGAGTGTGAGTAAACCTATTTCATGTGTTCTCCATTTGTTTCTAAACAAAGGTTGATTGAACTATGAATATGCTTACTTGCTTTTGTCTATCTTAGAGGGCATGCCTTGGGGAAAAAGTAATCACCCAAGGGAACGACTCAACTGGTAACACTTTAAAGCCAAGAGTATTTCCAATTGGGATATAAATGTGGGTATTGGAGTAAATGCTAATATCACATGGTTGATTCCGATGAGATGGATCCAAAAGGGGACTCTTGCTGTATGGGTCAATCTCCATGAATGGAAAGTTTGAAATAAAACCCTTGTTTGTAGTGGCCTATTAACTCATTCACCGAGTTTATCGAAGTGGTGCATTGGAACTTAGATTCCAAGAAGTTACTTGCCATGTCCAATCTTGGTTAAAGTATAGAGGTTAAGACTTCATTTGTAACATACCTTTATACTCTCCTTGGTTGCATGTAAAATCATCTCTTCTACTACGAAAGGCATGAGGCAAGACCATCAAGAAAAATGTACCAATTGAGCTAGGATGTTATATTGCTTGTGAGTCAATTTGAAAACACAGTGCTTTGATCGAAAACATTCAAAAACCAACATTCAGCATGAGCATCAAATCTCAAACCCTTTAGGAGAAGCAAATATCCTTGAAAAAATTCATATGTTATTGCTTTCCCTTGGGATTTGTATCCTTAGAGGCTTCTAAGCATTTGGATTTCATCTCAATTTTCTCCTACTAAGGTCAACAATAGGTAACTCTTGCCTTAAATTTCCTTGGTTTCTACATAATACACTTTGCGGGATAAGGGGAAAGTTGAGACATTAGACATATAGATTCAAAATCTAATCAAGAAGTGTTTGTGGTAAAAATAATCCATTAAGCAAATATTAAATCAATTGGACCCCACATATATGTGCTTGGCATATTTTGGTCGTATGGTTTTCATGCAAACATTGATCTTTTGAATTTGAATTACTTTTAGAGAAAGGCATGTTCTTCACTATCTTGGTCTCAAAAACAAGTCCTTCCTAGGTTCATTTAGGATCAAATCAAACACTTCATTAGTCCAAACATTTATCATCTCCATCTCACAAACAACTTTAGATCTTTGGAAACATTATTCTAGACTTGGGTAAATCATCAAAATCAAAATCACCTTGTTTAGTTAGGAGTATGGGAATGCATCCTTTCTCATACCTCTAGTTAAATTAGCACCCCTTTGAACAATTTCATCCTAAGATAACATCTAACATCTTAGGGTTTACAAGTTCATTATCCAAATCAAACAATCAAAATCAAACCCTAAGTCTAGCATTGATACAAAATCCCTAAACATTTGACACTCATATCATTCACCCATTTTCATCCTTCATCTCATCATTGGTCCTAAACACCTTAGAGGTCACTTTTGCAACAAGGTCAAAACACAAGAGGAACATGGAATATAAACTTGATCCATACATCATGAGTAATCCAAGTCAACTAAGCTGTCAAAGCCTTACAACGCCGATTGATTATCAACACTCACATCTATACAAACCATACCTAGGATCATTACCTTCAACAAATGACAATAGTACAAAAAATGTGAGTATGCCCAAATTGAAGTTTGGGACACTTTTCCCAATGGTAGATTTAAATCTAAGTCCAAGCCTACAAATTCACCAACCATATAATCAATGTATGAGCCTTCAAATGAACAACGTCATCCCACCAAATCCCTACATGCCAAATTAGAATGTACCAAGTACAAGTTTTTCAAACATGTATCCAAAATTGTTTGGGATAAATATGTTTGAAAATCATACAAATGTTGTTCAAAGTCTAAACAAGATGTTAATAACTCCATGTATTAATCCAAATCAAGGTAACACCATACAAAATCAAAGTTACCTAAATCAAGGCAATGTGATTCCCAACATCAACAATGTTCAATTTCAACCTATCATGCCAAATCTAAACATCATCCTAAGTTAGAACATTATCCAAAATCAATTTTTCCATGATCCTATTCAAAAACCACAAGTATGCATCCCAAATCTGCTTCAACAAAAACCATATCAACTATATCAAGAGAGTCAAGATCAAAATCAAGATCAAATTTGGTGAGATAAAATTGCTACACTTACCAAAATAGTTGAGTCATTGCACCAAGAGACAACTCCTCCACCATTACCCATATCAACATCATTCCTTAGTTTGGTGCTTCCCCCTTTACCTAGCACAAATCATTCCATCCAAATCAATCCACCTAACACTAATCAATCCATCACACCAAATCCTTTGAATATACCATCGACATCGCACCAACAGATGGTATCTAATCAAATGACAACATCAATCCTAACAAATCAAAATATGGTCTCCCAAGGATCTATCACCTCAGTCATTCTGACCATTCCTATCACCTCGATCAATCCCACCACCCCTATCACACCCATCATATCTCAAACCCTTAGGATCACTCCAAACATATCTCAATGACTTGTCACTACATCCAACATGATTCCAAATCCACCAAAACCAAACATTGCAAGACAATATAACATTGTGCTAAAAGCTCACCAGGCCTACCAAAAGGCCATCCAACAATATCTAGCCACACAACAAGCAACACAAACTCAACAAGTGCAATAAGCCTCTCAAGCTGCCCAAGCCTCTCAAGCTACCCAAAAAACACAAGCACAAACATGGAAAATGATAACTTTTTGGGATAACGATGAACATTCAACCACTAGTGATAGTATTGACAATCTCCCCATCACAATTGATGAAAGCAATGATCAAGGTCTATCCATCAAAGAGCACATTGAATATGTTTCTATCTCATCCGAAGATCAAATCAACATAGGTCAAGAGTCACTTTTCAATCATGATCAAAATCCACCAACAATACTCGATAATGATCCAATTCAAGAAATGTCAACATCACTTGACCCTATGGTTGAAGACATTCACAATCTCTCTGCCACAATTGTTGAAAACAATGTTCAAGATCTCTCAATTAAGGAACATAGTGAAGATGTTTTTACCCCATCCAATGATCAACTCACCATACATCAAGAGCCACTTTTTGGTGAACTATTTGAATGAGTATTAGAAGTATTTGACCCCATTGACATAATGCACGATCCATCGACCAATGATCATATTGAAAATGTCTCTACATCATCTTATAAGTTAGAGGACATATCTAAAAAAATTATTCCAAAGCATCATCAAAATCTTTCACCAAAGTCTAGCAATGGTCCTTTCCAAGACATGTTGACCCCCTTTGATTTCATGGGTTTAGATACTAAAGGAACCCTAAACTTGACACTTGATCCAATTCCACTCAAAAATGAAGAGGATATTGAGCCAATTCCCATCCCTGATGTTCAAGAACCTTTTATAAGCAATCCATCCTTTGAAACTGACCTATGTCAAGAACTTGATCCAAAGCATGTCAAAAGCAACTCTAAAATATTTCAAGATCAAGAATTTGTATCTTCAAGATACTACAATAATCTAATGGAAACTCTCTTATCTATGCAAGATGATCATATCCATGTAGCACATGCTCCTCCATCTACCCATGAGATGCTTTCTGCGGATGGACACATAGATGATCTTCATTCAGAACAAGATTTCTTTACCACTGACATTATTACACAAAAATAGCAAGTTATTGATTCCTATAGTCAAACTGAGTTATCAACATTAGGATCAGGTATATCCCAAATTTAGAATAAGGACATCAAGGATGAGGATATCCAACATTATCCACTCAAAGAAGCAGGTCAGACAGAATAGGATATTTCAAAGTTAGTAGAACAACAAATTCCAATAACATCATCTGCAGTGGTCATTTATCAGAGAATGCATTCTAAACAAGAGTTATTGAAACATGCAGAATCAAAGCATGAAGGTACTACTTCCACAATACTGGGGGCAACTTCATCTAGTGCAAATGTCAAGCACGAAGAGTTCTTATGATGAAACTAGTTTCAATACTACAACTAGCCACCTCATGAATCTTCATCCACCCATCACCCCATCCACGAATTGGGACCAACATCAAAATAAGGTTTTGAATCAAAGAACAAAGAATTTTATTAAAGAAAAAGAAGCTAAAGAGCATATCGGACAAAAAAAATACACATGGATACCAAAAAATACAAAGAAAGATTATCCCTATCAAACTCCATCAGTCAAAGAAACTATGGGGAAAAATAAAAAAGGGAAAAGTATCCATCAAGGATTTCCGCAAAAGAAAAAACAAGTTTTTCAAGTGACTTACAAAGTGTATCAAGTAGTTGGTCCTAATTCTCTTCACACTTTCGTATCCACCCATCATTGCTCATCTTCCCAAGTTTGGAGAGTCAAATGTTCCAAACTGTCAACCAATCCATCTCTTATCCCTAAACACACTTCGTCCATGCCTCCACGCATGATATCCAATTCTCACATTGACCATGTATTGGCAACGACCCTTCATCATAAGGATTTTGAAGGCACTCAGAGACAAAGTTAACTTTGGTATCGACAAAGCAAATCAGGAATCGCAAAAGCTACATTCAAGCACACTTATCTTAGCAAAGCAACTTCTTCAGGAAGGATACTGATGGAACATTATGACAGAAGCATCTATATCAACACCACTAGGTGGGTCAGTATGAATCTTTCAGAAAAATCAAAAAAATCAAAAAAATGAAAATCCAAAAAAAAAAAAAATTAGAAAAAGGATTGAAAACAGTAAAGAGAAAAAAAATTTCCTCTAGTGAAAACCGCTACAGTGGTGCTTTGGATAGGTACCATGATGAAAACCAAGTAAACAAGCATCATGTGTAGAATCGAGCATCTGTGTGCGCTATTTCACATGAAAGCATCTCATCCCATTCATAATAAATCCAACATTTCACCCATCCTATCCATAATAAATCCAATCATCAATGAACCATTTAACCAATCCATTTTCATCCATCTACATCCATGATCCAATTTATCTTGATCCTGATGAAACTTTGGAGCACACTTTATGCTTACGATAAAAATCTTGACATGAGTCATTTTCATTTATCCTATCCTATCCAACGTTATCTAAGCCATGAAACATTATCCAAATAAGCTTTCTTTATCTGAACACCATATCTTATCGCAAGATAATCCTTGGCATCCTTTGCATGCTTACCATATCCATCCATCCATACACTTATCTGAGCATCCACCCATGGCATTCCATACATTGCTAGACACTAGGGGAAGATATGTACATCTTGCTTCAGGAATAAATCTTGGCCTATATCTTCCAACTTATGTGGTGATCTGAACATTGGCAAACATAAAATCAAATTGGTCAAAACATTTGTGAGCCAAAATCCAAATCACTAGCCCATGGCATATTTTGACAAGAAGATGTTCCTTATCAAGTGTTATCTTCAATCAAACATCAATCCAAACAATCACTATCAGTCACATCTAATTTGCGCATCATTGTCACATCAAATCATTCAAATAGATTTTGTTCCAAATCAAGCTTCAAAACCCTGATCGATCAAATCCAATCAATGCATCATCATCTCAGGATATCATTCCCAATCATTGTGTTGCTTAACACTATCCTTGCATTGTTGTGCATCCTTAACAATGTTATCGTCATCAATATTGATCAATCAAATCCTTGCATTGTTTTGTATCCTCAACAATGTTATCATCAATCCATCGATTCGATCAATCAACCTAGCTTGGTCTTCAAAAAAATCCCAAATAGAGAACTGATATCGTCATGCATATCCATATCCAAATCGTTAAAATCATGCAAAAATCCAAAAACATCAAAAAAACATAAAAACATTCAAAAAACATCAAAATCCAAAAACATTCAAAAAACCAAGAAAATCCAAAAACATCAGAAAATCAAAAATCCAAAAACACTCAAAAAGTTAGAAAAGCATAAAAAAAACACTAGATCCGAACTACGTTGTCTCTGAGCTTAAATGTAGGCAAGGCTAATCTTTGATGAGCCCCTAAAACATCAAAATCCAAAAAAACATTCAAAAAATGCAAAATTCAAAAACATTCAATCTCAGAAAACCCCAAAACATTTGAAAAATCAAAAAATCAAAACATTTGTAAAAATATAAAAAAAATACCAAAAACAGCCTAAAAACATTTCAAAAAATGTCAAAAATATCCAAATATTTGAAAAAATCCATCTGTCCCATTTCGCTTTCACTCGCAATAATCAATCATCCATAATAAACTGATCATCACCTTCATCCTTTGGCAAATCAAACAGAAACAACCACAACAATTGGCAAAAGCAAACTTCAAATGTAAAATCAAAATCAAAACAACAAACCTTTAAAATAAAATCAAACTCTTGATCATTTTCAAACATGTCAATCAACCTTATATCAAAAGCCTATCAAACAACTTATCAAACCATTATCATCCTATACAATGCATGTCCTAGGATATATCATTTCGACAATGGGCATCAATTTGGATATCACCTTGGATTCTTATCCTATCAAAACACATCCCTTTGGCTGAAGGTATGAAGAACATTGGCTTGTTTGTGTACTTGATCTCTTCTTTTGATTTATCTTATTGCACTCATTCCAAGGACCTCTCGATGATATCCAAATGAAGGATTTAGAGAGATAGGAATGGGGCAACGATCATTATCCTTTTTTCTGTTGTGCTTGTTGGAAATTCTTGTAATTTAACTTGGCGAATACTTGCTTTGTTAGGTACGTCCTAGCAAGGTTTCTGTATGTCAAGTGTGAACAAGAATACTCTTATCTATTTGTCAAGTCAAATTCCATCACACTAAGTGCAACACTATCCTGGTTCTTTATACCTTGATGCATCGCACCTATGTGTGTTATCAAACATAAGGTAAGTAGCCCTTTTAAAATCCCAATCCTTGATAAGCAAAACATCATCTATCATCATCAACATCTCTAATAAAGTCTCATCAGATCATGGACTTGTTGGATTCTCTTGTCATCATCTCATTTCTTCTTTCTTCTCTCCGTGCTAACATAACATCACCAATCCATCATGCATCCATCCTACATCCACAAACCATCAACATTCGGCATATCATCTCGCATACATAGTCATCATCATAATATAGATCTATTAGTCTAAGCATCTCATAAATCATACATTTGCATAAAACATCTATTACATAATCATATAGGCATTATCACATCATCATCTCATTTGCATCATCATCGCAATCATCCATACCATCCATTTTGAACCTCTTTATTGTGAGATCGACCCTCAAATTAAATCTTTTCACTCGATCTCTCGAGAGGGCAATGTACCAGTGTACTTCTTTCCACTGGGGCATCCAAAAAAATCATAAATTTTTTGAATTTTGATCGCGGCAAGTTTATTCTTTGAACCAACGCAACAAGTACATTTCTTCAAAGAGGGGCAAAATGTAGATACATGAAATTGACATCATGCATTTAATTAGTTCATATTCACCCATCAATTAAATAAACAAAGTTTAATTGGTTTAATTTCTAAGGATCATCCATCTAAAATTAAATAAATTAACTTTATTTAATTTGATCCTCTGATTATCCCACTTAGCTAAATAAATCAAATATTCATTTAACTAAATCTTTATCACCTTTCATCTCCCTTTGATTTGATTTAAATCCCTAAATCTAATTCAAATGGGTCAAAAACATCTAACATCATCTTAATTAATCTAAGCCATGATTAAATGCTAATCCTAATCACTTGTATTCTCTAGATTTTTCCACTTGCACATGGAATTAAATTTAATTGATTTATCAAAATCTTTATTTACTTTCAACTTGGCATAAAGGGAGAATATTCTCCAAGTTTGAATCTCCCCCCAATTTGACATGTACATCCAACAAGACATTTATGAGGTCTTACATGTCTCTTACATGTCTCTTGCAAGGGTCAAACTCAACATTTAATTCACAATTTCAAATTTGAATCTCCCCCTCTTGGGCACATTGGCCAAAACTTGCACATTCGTCAACCTATCATAATGTGACAAGTGACCTCAACTCATTGGTCCAATCATTATCCCACATTGCTCGATTTTGAGCTCTCTTCCAACTTGAAAATCTATAAATGAAAGGCTTATTCTTCATCAAATCATCCACAAAGCTTATGCAAAGTCACTCTCTTCAATTGAGAACTGATTTTTCCCACCATCACTCCATCTTCAAGGCATTTCATCATTTAAGTTTTAGCAAGGATTGGGAAAGGGCTTCTTTCCATAGAAGCACCAATCCACTATGGGATAAAGTTTTGATCATGTTTTTATATGCTTGCAAATAGTTGTTTTGTTCTATTTATTTTTGCATATTTTAGCATGGTTAAGTATTTCATAGGGATGTTTAATCTAATGTGTTTCAAATGACTAACATGATGATATTATGTTAAGATTTTTAACCATTTGCAGATTTGGCATCCACATGGATAACTATTGGAAAAAGAATTTGTGAATGTACAGGTTTGTAATTTCCAATTTTTTTACTCATCTACAATAATCAATATTTTACAACTAACAAATCGCTAGATATGCATTCGATTTATATTGTTGATTGTGATGTCTTAGTAAAAATTATGTAGTGGACAGTGAGTATTTCTTTGGTTTGTTTCATTTTGCATTGTTTGGCTATTGATTAATTGCATTGTTGCTTGGATTTTTTCTACTATATGTATATATGTATGTATATATATATATATATATATATGTTCAACAAAAAATCTCAACTCATTTTCAATGGATAGTGTCATGAAGGAAGGGATGATGCAGAACAATAGGTAGCAGCACCACTACAATCTTGCTTCAATAGTGCATCATACTTTCCATTCATGACACTTTGCAATGAATAGAGATTGGATATGCATATATACATTTGTAGAAGCATTACCGTATATGTTTATCTTGGTTATTGTCAATAAGTGATAGTAAAAAAAAATTTCTCTGCATGTGGATTTTTAATTTTCTAAATTCCCCTTCCCTTCCACGATAGTTTTGCATTTGCAATTAGAAAATTTGCATTTGTTCATCTAATGCATAATGTCAATACTAATTCCTTGGTTATTATTCGTTCTAGGCTTTAAAAGTAACCATTAGAATAAAAGGTGGTATATTTCCAATAATAAGCAACATTAGTTCCATGTATTTGACGGCATGACACAAATCTATGGAGATGCTTGACCTAACAGCATTGAGGAGACTTCTTTTTCATAATAGTATTTAAGTATTAAACTATGTATCATATTATACTTCAAAAATTACTAGTATATGCAACATGGTTTAACACTAAAAATGTTGTCTTGAAAAGAAGTCATCTCAATGCATGGTGTTGCTTGTAATTCATGTACCTGCAAAAATTTAGTAATGCAATTGATGCATTCCATTTTTAGTTAGCCACTAGCACAATTGGATTGAGTCCTTGCATTCTTGTTTTTATATTTTCAGTTTGTAAGCACTTTTAAATACAATGCATATGAATACATACAATTATGTATACATGTTGGTTTTATTGTTCCTTTTGCTACTTTCTTGCATATTCAAATAGGTTGACCACTATAGTTATGCCATTTCCTTGTAACCTGGTTTTTGCAACCATGTTATTGTGTTGCATTTTGTTGCTATAGGAATTACAACATCCTTCAAGTTTCAACACCACATCAAGTGTAGACCATAGAAAGGCAGAAAAGTGCAAGAGAAACTAGATTTATCATGCACACCACAAAGACCGCATCTATGCAGAATGGCAAGTGAAGTACTTCCAAAAGAGAAGTGCCATGAACCTAGTTGGCTTGGCGGCCCATACTGAACAAATGACCCCGCCATTGTAGGAAAGCTCACTAGTGGAATTTGCAAACTTTCACTCCCCCTCAACTTCCTCCTATTTTCCAATGAGTCACACCCATCCTTATCAAACTTCTCCCACTATACTTGGTTGTACACCACTGGAACCCCTTACTGGGAATTCCTTCCCAACCACATCCTCAACAACCCCATGCTCAGGAAACATGTCTAGTGAACCCTTCCGCATAGCAATGCAATCCTTTCACCAATGCATTGATGCTTTGTCTAAATTGAAAAATTGTTCTACTTGCAATGAGAGTTATGCTGGCATGAGAGTTCGGCCATCTTTTTCTACCGTTGTTTGCTTGTGTTGTGCTTTTGAAAAGGGTGTCCATAGATATATCCTGGAAAATAAAATGGATCCAGGGCCACAACCAACCGTCCCTGCAAAGCTTACTCAAGTTCAAGAAATGCTTATAGCAAGAGTTGCTCCCATTTTGCAAGTAACCCATGCCAGAGGAGGCCAATACAAATATAGTGGGCACACTATAAGCTTCCCACAAGACATTAATTGCATTGCAACTTTGTTTCCGCACTAGCTGCATGATCTTGAAGTTTTCATTGTGCGAAGAATTGGCATGCAAGGTACAAACGATGATTGCTATGTTGACAAACATAATGTCATGGCTGCATTAATTTATAAAATTGAGAATGAATCGTACTATAGTGATGTTGCAATAGATTTTGATGATTTAAATTTGTTGCCTCCTAGAAGTACTGACATCTCTGATCTCTTGCACATAATGGAAGAACCAATGTATGGCCCAAATGAACCAATGGCAACTGTAGAAAGTGTTCTTGATGGGGAGGCTAACCTTCAAGACTTCTCATCATTTATTCCATTGATGCCCAGACCTCCTTGAGAATTGCAAGCAATTAGAGATGCCTTACAGATTAAAGAAACTACTCAAAATACCTTGCCTTGGCCTGAAATAGATTCTAGCCCTATCAATGAATATAATACAGAAGGGTTATTAAATATGGCTTTTCTAACGTTGTTCCCAACTGGCATGGCAATGCCGGTACAATCGAGAATAGTACAAGTTCACTTACATGAGTATGCCTTACACTTGATGAGATATTGTGATAATAGATTTGGGGGGCATGTCATATTTAGATATTACAATTATAATTTAATAATCAGACATCGTAGCTAGAAATCAGCTTCTGTCTTTATGAAAACAAACTTGGAGGAAAGAATCCCAATGCCAGTTCTAGCTCTGTGGCAATTGCTTCGAAACACACTGGATATGCAAATAGCAAACCAACTTGTTCACTTTCATGCATCCTTACGAGGAACTTGCTCATTTTGGGCCAAGAACTGACAAGAGCTTGCATGAATGATCCACCAACTTGGTACATCGACCCTTTTATTCACTTTGAGCTCTGTAGATACAAAATGGCCTGATTTGCATAAGGTCATTGAACCTAGAATGCAATTTGATTCACCATACTCCTGAGCACACTTCACAGAGAACATTGTGCAAAACTTGCACATAACAGCCTTGTACATGCACCTACAATTCCCTATTTTTCATGAAGAGGTTATTGAGATACCTTTCCACAAATAGGACTATTGGTATAGGTATGAGTGGCAGCATTGCGGGTCAGTACATGTGCATGGTTTCTTGTGGCTCCCTGGTGCCCCAAATATGGACATGCTCGATTGGTCCAATCCTCATGAACTTGAAAAGGAAAAATAAATTCTTCGATCACTATATTTCAGCATGGAACCCTCATGCCCCATAGCAGGTAATATCAAGGATCCATCAGTCAACATTGGATGGCCCATGCTTGCTTAATACTGCACAAATTTCTTCATTGGATCTAATGGTGGACTATGAACATTTGTTAAACATGATTCAAAGGCATACCAAGTGCACTCAATACACTTGCTTGACGAAAAAGGGCCAACAATTGCAATATTGCTACAAAGCTCCATGGAATACACAACCATCTTCAACATTGACAATTGATAGTGAATTAAACAAATCGTACAAACTAGCAAGAAATGATGACCATGTTAATATCCACAACCTTGAGATGCTTGCAATTTGGTGAGAAAATGTTGATTGCCAGCTAGTATTGTCTAGACAAATTGTCCTAAACTACATTTCCAAGTATGCATCAAAATCCAAGAGAAAATTTGAAAGCTACATTGATATCTTGGAAAGGTTTACAAATACAAATTCATCTGGGGATAAAGCATTGCTTGCATACCAAAAGTTCATGATGAATTTGGTTATTGATCATGACATTAGTGCACAAGAAACATGCCATATGTTGCAAAAGTTTCCCCTTGTCATCTCAAGTCGGCATTTCGTGTCTTTGAATGTTAGCAGGTAGAAATTCCATCGGTTGAAAATGGTTGACAATGGTGATGGCCTTGCCAGTGCTTATATTCATTCCTACATGCACAAACCACCTGAAATAGAGGCAATATCCCTTATCCATTCTGCACGACTCTATACATATCACAAAAATTGCAAAGGCCTGGCTTGGTGTGCTTGCTCACAACCTACTATGATCATCATTGTTTACCCACTTTTCAAGACCATCCCCCCAAACAAAGTGATGCGTATGAAACATTTTGTTGGTCAGAATTATTGCTTTACAAGCCTTTTCAGAATGTGGAGGCTGACATAGGGCTTACAAGAGAAAGCATGACAGAAAATTGGAGGCTACTCCATGCTACTAGCTATGTTGATTGGCATGTAAATAGACTTGCTAACCAGCCTGCAACTGACGAGCGTAGTGCTAGTGATACTGATAGTGGAAAATCCTCACCACATACAAAACAATATGAATTGGAGCTACTCTCTGAACTTGGTGTGACAAAAAATGTTTGCTTTAACCAGCTACAACTCTTGGGTCGGTGGGACTTTGACCTGCATTATAGGTGGGACAACCACAATGTTCCAGATAATCTTCATAGTATTTCTAAAATTTTGTTGCAACAACTAAATTACATACACCTGAAGACACGCTCCCCCCCTTTGCAACGCCATCCCTTTCTCATCAACTATCTCCTAGATAGGAGCTTGCTTTGAGAATCATTCAATAGCACCACCTTGGCCGCCCTCATCCTCCGCTTCATATGATCATCCAAGGAACTACTGGCATAGGTAATTCATTCTTGATTGACAGGATATGAAGAGTACTAAACCGATCATCCAGTCAAAAAATGAACCCTTTGCTTGTTTTGGCACCAACAGGTGTTGCTGCTTACAATGTTCATGCCTCCACAGTGCATACTACTCTTCACATACTAATAAAAGATATGAATCCATTGAAAGGACAACCATTGACCATATTTCAAGAGGACTTTAAAAATATTAAGTACATACTAATTGATGAGATGAGTTGCTTGGGTCCCAAGTTGCTACTAAAAAAAAAGGCGATTGTAGCAAGCATTCCCTTCTAGACATTTGTAGCCATTCGGTGGTGTCTTTATTATACTTGTCAGAGACTTGGCACAACTTCCCCCTATTATGGACAACCCTATCTATAGTTCTCAGTCCATAGCATTGGCTCTTTGGCACACTTTCAATATTTTTGTTACGCTTGACACTATCTTCTGCCAGCATGGGAAATCTAAATCATAGCAATAGTTTCATATGCTCCTTATGAATATTAGAAACTACCAAGCAAACCTACCTAATTGGAAACTTCTTATGAATCAAACAAAATCCATGCTTGCATCTAAGAAAAACCAAGAATTTGATCAAGCTATCCTCTTATTCCCAACTAATAGCTTGGTTGCTTTGCATAATAGGAAAATTCTACAACAATTAAATGTTCCAATTACAATTAGTGCTACTAAATGTTCACAACAAAATAAACTTGATTATGTCAATGATGAACAACTTCAAGTTGAACTATTGCTTGCAATTAGCCAACATATAATGTTGACAACAAATCTTTGGGTGGTAGTTGGCTTGGTGAATGGATCCTTGGGTTTGGTGAAGGCTATTGTATATATGCCATCAGTGCTAAACCGCCTCAACTTCCTGAATATGTTGTTGTTGACTTCCAGAACTACATTGGACCAACATGAGATGAGGACAATCCAAAATTCATCCCCATTATCCCAATCACACAAGGCAACTAAAGACAACTACTGTTGAAAATGGCCTGGGCTATCACAATCCATAAATTTCAAGACTTAACACTAGAGAAAGCTAAAATAGATATTGGAACTAAAGAAAGGAAAGGACTAACATTCACAACTCTCTCTCATGTTAAATTAGTACAAGGAATACACATAGATCCACCTTCCTCTTTTGACAAATATTCTAGGTTGCACTCCAACAAATACAATGCACTTCGAATCAAAGAAGAGGAACGTTTCCAACAATTTTCTGCACAGCCACCATCATGAAATATTTTTTATCTCCATGGTACCTAGGCCACTTCTGCTTTTCCTCTTTGTCTCAATTCTTTTACAAGACCATTCATTCCCAGCCCTGTTTAGCTTCCCCAGCATTTTGAAAGATTAACTTATACATAAATTATTACAAGATCTTCCTATTCAACAGTTACTTTCCCTTTCCCCTTCTTTCTAGCAAGAAACATCCATTATCTAAATTTCAACTTGCTTTAAATGCGTTCTTGCGCTTTTCTGGATTCATCCTACCTCCATAGCTATGGCACTTGAATTATTTCTTTCTATCACTTTCAGATTCTAACAAATTTAGATTGGTAACATTTCCAATTGTCCCTGTAGAGGTTTATAATTGTTAATACATTTATGCTCGCAAGTGCTCCATGTTGTTCGAGTTGAAACTATATTGTACTTCTATACAAGGTAAGGTTGTATCACATTATTTCCATCTATTCTTTTCTAATTACATTCAAAATTCTTTGTGAGAAATGTTGCAAGTCTATATATTCTTCTAACAAGATAATAGTGATCTTAGGTTAATAACATTGGCAGGTTGTAAAAGACAATTATTTTCAATTGTCCAAACATATTTTGTGCCACACTTTGCAAAAGGTATACCTCCATCCTGTTTATAACATGTATTTTATTCAACATATAGTAGATATTATTCTTTACAAATATATTGTATGTCTATACAAGGTAAGCTTGTATCTCATTCTTTCAATTTGTTCTTTTCTAATTACATTTAAAGTTCTTTGTGACAAATGTTGCAAGTGTATATATTCTTCTAATAAGATAATAGTGATCTCAGGTTAATAACATTGGTCGGTTGCAAAAGACAATTATATTCAATTGTCCACATATTTTGTGCTACACTTTGCAAAAGGTATACCTACATCCTGTTTACAACATGTATTGTATTCAACATATATTAGATATTATTCTTTACAAATTATACAGCTCTTTATACTTCCCCATCTAAATACTTTGTAGTGATGATACATCTTTGTTGTGCTAAACTTCTAATATCCCTTGTTCCAAATGATATTCCCTTGACAACATTTTACATTCCAAATACATGCATTGACATACAATTTAAATTCCTAGAGATAAAAACTACTCTGCTTAGAGGCTTGGTCATAATCCATGACGCTTGATGCCATAATCTTGAAGGGTGCAAACAAGGCTTGCCTTACTCTCTCAATCTTCCATTTCATTCCCTGCACAAGGTATGCCTACATTTTATTTGCTCCTACTCTTCTACTCCACCTTCATTGCATACAATTTGTTATGGATTATGTAAGTCTTCACATTTTCTGATTGGTTTGTTTCCTACCAATCATATGTCTTTACTATGCTAAATTTTCAATTATTCTTTCATGTTTGCAACCATACTCTACAGAAACAATCATCATATGTGTAGCTTCTAATGCCTTTGGAGCTTTCATTAAGTAAGCAGCGGCCTAGACATTGCTTTCACCATATATTTGAATGGTAGGCAATTTATTTTTCCTTGCTTGGGAGTTTGGTGAGATCGCATGATGCTCCATGACCCAATATGGTAGGGTGGACATCAGATGTTGATTTCTTATACTGACTGTCCATTCTGTGACATACAATAGGTATGTCTAAGTTTTGTTTACTTCATTCCTTGCATTACAACTTCATAGCAATTGTATGTTATAAAATAATCACCTTTCATAACTGTTGCTTTACATGTTGTCTATCAATTAGAGATGACCACTGCACTAATATTTACACTTTTCTCTTATTATTCCAGATGATACTCAAGCCATAATGTGGATTCCAATGATTTAATTTATACTCATTACTAGCCAAATTTTTCCTTCTACCATTGATCAAAGTGGCAGGGTGCACACTAGTTGTTGTTTCCTTTTGTGGCTGCAGGAATGTGTCGCATGCGCAAGTATGCTTAAATTTTACTTATTTCAAATCTTGCATCACATGTGTGTTGTATACCATCTAGTGTACATTATAGAAGTCTTAAAATCTATTGATTTACATATTTCGTCTTCAATACAGATATTTACCATATTACAAAATTTTTTTTGTGTGTTTTACTTTATATATTTTATGTACACATCTATTTATTTCTAACATAAGATTCAATTGGAATTCATATGTTACAGCCTATGGTTGTGAATGGAGTGAAATAGTTAATGTTAATCCACTTTTTCTTTCAGTCCACTAGACATTGCTTTCAATGGGTTGCTCTTCAAAATGGTGTGTGCTTTCACTTTTCAAAGCCATACTATTCACATAGGATCATAAAATTTACTGGTTTTTGTTCCCTATCTTAGCCTGGATTCATTTATTTTGCATAGGGTTCTCTTGTGCATGCTATGTTATTTCAATTTAGAGCTTGAGTTAAGTATGCATCAGCCTAGACATTGCTTCCACCATTGATACCAATGGCCGGTATTTTATTTTCCATTGCTTGGGGGTTTGGTGAGAGCGCATGATGGTTCATGACCCAATATGGTAGGGTGGACATTGGGTGCTCCTTTCTTATGTTGACAACCCATTTAGCAACATACACCAGGTAACTTTTATCTTATAAAATAATCAACTTTCACAACTATTGCTTTACATTTTGTGTATAGATTGCAGATGGCCACTGCACTAATATATACACTTTTCCCTTGTTTTGTAGATCATACTGGAGATGTAATGTGGATTCCAATGATATCATTTTTACTCATAACTAGCCAAAACATTCCTTCTATAATTCATCAAAGGGGTAGAGTGTAGACCACTCCTCATTTTTTCCCCCACTTGTTGCAATCGAACACATGCACAAGTATGGTTAAATTCTATTTATATCATATGTTGCATTATATGTCTATTGTATATTTTGTAGTATGTACATTATACAATTGTTTAAATCTTTTGATTTACACCTTTACCAGACTAAGATTTGCATTTTTTTTGTTATTTTCCAAGCCCATACTCCAGATATGATGGTGATGTTGATTAACTTATTGCAAAATTAGTTGCAATAGTCAAATGGAAACTATATCCCACTATACTCAATGTTCATTGTGATAATAAAAGTTCATACTAGCCTTGATCATACTTTTCAAGACTGTATATGTATGCTCAACAGTTTTGTGACAATCCATGCCTCTCCATCGGCCCATATCGAAGGCTAGAGATGACAACTTATCTTGTTGTGTTTTATTCTATATATTTAATGTAGACAATTGTATATTTTTGATGTAAAATACAAATAGAATTCATATGTTTCAGCCTATGCTTGTTATGGAATAAAATAGTTAATGTTATTTCAGTTTCTCTTAGGCTCCATTGGATATTGATTTCGATGGGGTTTTCTTCAAAGCCATATTGTTGACAAAAGATCAGAAAATTTACTGGTTATTGTTCTCTATTTTATCCTACATTCGTTTATATTGTTGTATTCTACAAAAGGTATAAGAATAAAATCATGCAGATTATGGAGTTTTTATCAATTGTTACTGTGTATCTCAACCTCTATTATGTCCTTCCACATCCGACTACCTCTAGAAACCAATCTTGTTTGATTTATGGCTTGAATTTTTTCAATTATGGCTTCCATTTTCTGGATATGGTTGCAACATAATAAAATACTTTATGCTATTTATTTCATGTTTCGTTACATTAGGTATTATTCACTTTTTCTTTGTGCATTATTGCATCCTACATTCTTCTAGTTCTCTCCAACTCCCAACACCAATTGTCAAGCCTCCCACACTCATTGCCCGCATCTCCCATCCCTCCACTATAAATCATTGCCTATCAGCTCATCGTTGCGTCTTTCTACACGGAACTGCTAATTTTGTGTGTGTTTTATTTTAATTATTTTTATTTATGTTTTAAAGGTTTCTAATGAGAATTTCATAAATCAAACTAGAAGTGAAACATTAATGATTTAGCTAGTAAGTTATCTCTATTATTTACTAGTATGTTTAAAAAATAATATTTATGTTTATATTTGTTCTTTTAAGTTTGAACCTTTACTAACTTTTTATTTGATGTGACAATTATAGTTTTCTGATAATTTTTTTTTTTTCAAATATTATTTAATAACTAGTGAAAACATCATAGATCTTATTAAGAATGAATCACTACACAATGATTTAGTGAGTATGTTATATTTTCTATTTAAATACATTTAAAAAATAAACAATTAAATGTGACAATTATAGTTTTTCTCATAATTTTAATTTTTTATTTGAAATATTATTTGCTATAATAATAACTACTAAAAAAACATAGATCTTATTAAAAATGAATCACTACACATTGATTTAGGATGATTCCATTTTTGTGGTTCATTTTTTATGGAAAATAAGATCTATGTTTAGAACATGTTCCTACCCTAATGGAAAACTATCCAAACCCGGCGGGTGCATCCTCAAACCTCCTACATTGAACACTATAAGAACTAATAATGCATTCAACACTACATCTTTCTTCAAGAAAAATGTCTGCCAATATGTTTATATCAATCTTTGAGGCCATACTTCTAGCTCATATTTAGGAAGATTCCACTTTTCTATAGATTCAATTTTTATGGCTCAAAGGTTAATTGGAAACTTTTTGGTGATTTAAAAAGATGTTTTGAGTTCAATAATAATGATTTCTTCAAATGTGTAACAAATAATATATTTCACTACAAAGAACACTAATAATGTTTGAATGTCATTTCTTGTAGACTTAAGAATCATAATGTCAAGTAAATTTTGGTGAGTTCTTTTTTGTGAGGAGCACCTAGGCTGACCTCCATTTTGGGTTAAAAACAATTTTGGCTTGTACTGACCCTAGCCAAGTCAGGAATATTGTTATACTTGTGTTTAGGTTTGGACCTTAGAAGGTCTTGCATTTGTGTGAAGAGTTAGTCTTTAGGATTAAAATCTCATTAGGTCATCATCAGCATTAAATTATGTTTTATGAAACTTTGGATAGCATATTTGAAGCTATTAAGTGTTTAGTGTGTTAAAGTTACTTCATCATTGTATAAAAGATGCCAAGGAATGGTTAAGGGAAGCTGATTGCTCGAGTTCAAGGTAATGGAGATCCTAGATTTGAGGAATATGGCATAATCAAACCATAGTGGAAGTTACAAGCTGCGGATGTGGAGTTGCATGTTAAGATTTGTGAAGATTGCATGAAACTTAATGATGGGAATCCCTAGAAAATAGGGAAGTGCGCGACCAACTCCCCTTAAACTTTGGAAACAACATCAAAATAAGGAGGATGGGCTCGTAGATAGGCAGTTAGAGGATTGTAATCAGTTTTTTCTTGAAAGGAATGAAAAGAACAGTTGGCAGATTTTGGATATGGACAGTTTTGAAAACTCTGTGTGTTTTCTGACAGTGTGTGTTATGCATGATACGCGCTGCTTTAGCATTTGATCAGAGTTTCTTTAACATGCATACGTATCTTTTATCTTGTAGATAGTTTATAGAATCAAGATATATGCGAGACAGTTAAGTTTTGTGTTGACAGGGGTAGTAAAAGTCTGTATTTCTGTATTTCTGTATTTTTGTATTTTTGTATTTCTGTGTGATACCCGTGTACTTGGTGAACAGAGATTTAGAATGAATTTACACATATTAGTTTCTCACTGTTTTTAAGTTCCTTGCATAGCTTGAGTGGATATTTTGTTGTAAATAAACATTGAGAAAAGTTTAGTGTTATAGCGCATTGTTTCAGAAAATTACACTGTGTTTTGCAACAGTGTTATTCTAGGCGTTGTTTACACAGTTTTGGCAATGTTTTCGTGTTATTAGGATAGATTGTATTCCTTTTCCTTTGTAGAAACACGTGGAGTAGTGTAAGGCTCTTGAACTAAAACCTTAGGTCAACATTTGGTAGATTTACAAAAAAAAAATAGTTGTGAATAACCAGTCAAAACATGGCTTTCCATTGAAATCTGCCCGTGGATTCTTCTTGGGATTCATGGAGATGATTGGGAAGCCATGTCACTGTAAATATTTGGTGATAGGGACTTTTGGAAGCCAAGCAAAATCTGAAAATACCAAACCCTAGGCGAGTAAGAGGAACCCAGTTGGGTGTTTGGTGGGAAAATAAAGAACCTAAGGCAGGGGAAAGGTACAGTTGTACGGCCAAGGACATTTTCAGGTGGATTGAGTTCAAATACAAAGACTCCAGAGCAATGAAGGCCTGAACAATTTGTTTGGGTGAGCAAAGAAACAAAAACCAGTGAAACCTAGTGAAAAGGGGCAATTAGGCCTCCATTCCAAGAAGTTTGGAATCACCTGTACGGACCAGCTGGCAACCTAAAAATTTTCCAAAATTTAAAACCCTGAAAAGGGTGTCTAAAACTGTTATTTTTTTGGTATGTTGTTTGGGAAAATTGAGAGTAAAAAGCCAAATACCGACTGGTAAGGGCTAGAAGAGATTTGGGACTGTCCAAGGCAAGTTCACAAAACGGGTGATTTGAAGGTTGAACTAAAAGCAAGATGTACCCATTTGGAGATGAAATGAAAGAAACCAACATCTCTAACTCCCCTGCAAGAGGTTCAAGTCATTTGGAGAACAGGGCACTTAGATTCTTCTAAGTCCTAGAAAGAGCATTCAAATTTCAAGAAGGTGATTGATTACCCAAGGTAAAGCACAAGGTAGAAACTCTTTGAAAAGAGTTGAAGCAGGGTTTAGTCAACCTAGAAGCTCAAGCGGAAACCATTGGAGACAGGTTTCAGGCAGTAGATAGTGGAAAGTCTTCCACAAGACCGTGCAAGAGCAACCTTGGGTATTGAAATACACCATATTGGTATTAGAGCCAAGAGTAGATTCTAGGCTTGTGATTCATGAGCCAATCCACTGAGTCAGTAGGAGAGAATACGCCAGTGGAAGGAACCATGGTGACAAATGCAGAGCTAGCAAAGAAGGTAGAAGAGCAAGAGGAAGATAACCGGTTGCTCAGAGAAAGGATATCTCAGATGGAGAAACTCCTGGATGAAGTCCAAGAAACAGCAGACACTGTGAAGGACAAGATAAAGAAAAAGGAAGAGCAGGAAGCCAAGGAAAAAGAGGTGGAATTGGAGGAGGAAGCTCCAAAGCCTGATCCTGTTCTTGCAGAGGAACCATTCTTGAAGGCATTGCAGGCCTTGAGTGGTAAAGCATTGGATGGTGTGCCACTTTTCAGTGGACAAATGGACCCAGATTCAATTGTGGACTGGATTGAAAGTATTGAGAATCACTTTGAGTGTGATGGCATAACAGAGGCCCAAAAGGTGAAGGTGGCCAAGTCTAGGTTGAGAGGAGCAGCTCTCACATGGTGGAAGTTTGTACAATCAGAAAGAGAGAAAGAAGGCAAGGGTCCCATAGTTTCATGGAAAGGAATGGTGACCAAGATAAGGCAAACTTATCTTCCAGATGATTATGAAGTCCAGTTGCATAGGAGGAGACACAATCTGAGACAAAAGGACATGGATGTCCAAACATATACAGAGGAGTTTCAAAAACTGTGCCTTAGATCAAAGGTGGTTGAAGATGAGAGTATCAGGTTAGCAAGGTACCTTAATGGACTCAAGTGGTCTATCCAAGAAGATATGAGCTTGGTAAGTTTCAAATCAGTACGCCAATGTTATCAAATGGCTTTGAAAATAGAAGAGAAAGGCAAAAAGAAGCAGGAACAAAACCCCAAAGGTAGAGGTAAAGGCAAAGACAACAGAGGACAAAGAGGAAGTTATAGTGGAAGAAGCTCAGAATCAAGAACTCAAGGAGAAGTCAGATTTTCTGATCAGCAAGAAGGAAGCTCCAGTAGAGGTGGTAGAGGAAGAGGTTTCAGCCCTAGAGGAAGAAGTGGTGGACAAGGAAGGAGTAGTTACTTCACCAACATGAAATGCTATCATTGCAATCAGTTGGGACACCCAGCCTATAGATGTCCTGAGAAAGGAAGCACATCCCATGGAGGAGATAAAAGAACACATCTGATTCAAGATGAAGCAGCTGCAGCAAATAAACAATCAGAAGTACCCTTGAACTCATAAGAAGGGGAGAATCTCATGATGAGAAGGACCTTAATCAAGGAACCGGTCAAAGAGGAACCAAGCCAAAGAAGATCTTTGTTTAGGATAAAGTGTAAGATGATGGGGAAAGTGTGCAAGGTGATTATAGACTCAGGTTCTACTGACAATATTGTGTCAGAAGAGGCAGTCAGCAAACTGAAATTGACAAGGATATCTCACAGTAATCCTTACAAGGTTACATGGCTCAACAAGGGTCAGCATGTCTTGGTAAATGAACAAGCATGGGTGGAGTTTTCAATTGGAAAGTACAAGGACAAAGTGTTGTGTGATGTGTTACCTATGGATGCATGCCACTTGCTCCTAGGTAGGCCATGGCAATTTGACCGTCAAGCTGTACATGATGGAGCCAAGAACTCATACACCTTCAAGAAGGACAATGTCACATACAAGATTCAATCTTTGTTGGAAGATAATGAGGTGCAGACAGCAGGTTCTAAGTTGCTGATAACTGGTGAAAAAGAGTTCTTAAAGACCTTGGAAGAAGGAGAAGGAGTTGGCTATGCAATAATGATCAAGCCAAGAGAGGCAAGCAAAGAGAAGGCAGCTGAAAAGGAAGAACTACCAAAGGAGATTCAAGACTTGTTGCAGACCTATGAGAACATAGTAAGTAGTGGTCAACCAGCAACTTTACCTCCTAAAAGAGCCATAAGCCATAGGATAGACTTGATACCAGGAGCCACCCTTCCAAACAAAGCAGCCTACAAGATGACACCTCAACAGAATGAGGAGATAGCCAGGCAGATTCAAGAATTGCTTGATCAAGGTCTCATTAGGAAAAGCATTAGTCCTTGTGCAGTACCCACTATTTTAGTACCCAAGAAAGGAGGAGAATGGAGGCTTTGTACTGATTCCAGAGCAATCAACAAGATAACCATCAGGTATAGGTTTCCCATTCCTAGAATTGAAGATCTCATGGATTGTCTAGGTGAAGCTAGGTACTATACCAAGATAGATTTAAAGAGTGGATACCACCAAATTAGAATACATGAGGGTGATGAGTGGAAAACAGCCTTCAAAACCAATGAGGGTCTCTATGAGTGGCTAGTAATGCCATTTGGTTTGTCTAATGCCCCCTCCACATTCATGAGACTCATGAATGAAATTCTCCAGGACTACATTGGAAAATTTGTGGTAGTGTATCTTGATGATATACTGATTTATAGCAGAACTAGAGAAGAGCACCTCCAACACATTGAGCTGATTTTCAAGAAGCTACAGGAGGAGAAGCTGAAGATTAATCTGGAAAAGTGTGAGTTCGTCAAAACAGAGCTGGTGTACCTTGGTTTTGTGTTATCACATGGCAATTTGAAGATGGACAACAGCAAGGTAGAAGCCATTCTTAATTGGCCTACTCCCAAGACAGCAACAGAGGTAAGAAGCTTCCATGGTCTTGCTCAGTACTATAGGAAATTCATCAAACAATTTAGTGCAATTTGTGCTCCTATGTTGGATACAATTAAGGGAGGAATGAAAACCAAGTTTGTGTGGAATGAACAAGCTAACAAGAGTTTTGAGTTGCTGAAGGAAAAGGTAGCTACTCAACCTGTTTTGGTGTTGCCAAGTTTTGAGAAACTATTTACAATTGAGTGTGATGCTAGTAATGTAGCAATTGGAGCTGTTCTCAGCCAAGAGGGTAGACCGGTGGCTTTTCATTCTGAGAAGCTAAGTGAAGCCAAGAAGAAGTACTCTTCTTATGACCTTGAAATGTATGCATTGGTCCAAGCACTAAGGAAGTGGAGGCACTACTTGCTTCCTAAGGAGTTCATTGTGTACTCAGACAATCAAGCCCTCAGTTTTCTGAATTCACAAGAGAAGTTGAGTCACAGGCACATGAAATGGGTGGAGTATTTGCAAGCCTACACCTTCAACATCAAGCATAAGAAGGGAGCTCTCAACAAAGTTGCTGATGCATTGAGCAGGAGAGTTCTTACCATTCAAGAAATCCAATTGAAGAGCATGGGAATAGATCACTTCAAGGATCTATATGCAGATGATGAAGATTTTGGAGAAATTTATAAGGTATGCCTTGAGTTTAAGAACCATTTTCATAGCAAGTATGCTAAATACACATTGCAAAGTGATTTGTTGTTCAAAGGGAATCAACTTTGTGTTCCTAGAGGGTCTATTAGAGATAATTTAATTCAAGAGAAACATAATGGTGCATTGAGTGGTCATTTTGGGATCACCAAAACTCAAGAGCTTGTCCAAAGGTTTTATTTTTGGCCTAAGATGAATCTAGATATCAGAAAATATGTAGAGAGTTGTGTAGTGTGTCAAAAAGCAAAAGGCACTTCTTCAAATGCAGGCTTATACCAGCCACTGCCAATCCCTTCTAGGCCATGGGAATGCTTGAGCATGGACTTTGTAGTTGGTTTACCCAAGACAAGGCAAGGAATGGACAGTGTTTATGTTGTGGTTGATAGATTCAGCAAAATGGCTCATTTTATACCCTGCAAAACAACCAATGATGCCAGTCAAATAGCCTCACTTTTCTTCAAAGAAATAGTTAGGATTCATGGTTTGCCAATCAGCATTGTATCTGACAGGGATACTAAATTTATGAGCCACTTTTGGAAGACACTTTGGCAGAGAATGGGCACCAATCTGTCCTTTGGATCTGCATACCATCCCCAAACTGATGGTCAGACCGAAGTTGTGAATAGGACACTTGGAAACCTTCTCCGATGCTTGACCAAGGAGTATGGTCAACAATGGGATCAGATTATTGGGCAGGCTGAGTATGCATATAATGACACAGTCAATAGATCCACAGGGAAGAGCCCCTTTGAAATTGTGTATGGTTTACATCCCAGGGGTGTCTATGAGCTGAGAGAGCTGAAGGATGGAGTCAAAGGAAGTGGTTATGCAGATGATTTTGCTTGTGCAATGCAGGAGATTCATGAGACAGTCAGAAAGACCTTGGCAGAAAACACCATGAAGCATAAGGCTAAGGTGGATGAGCATAGAAGAGAAGTCCAGTTTAATGTTGGTGACTTAGTCATGGTACATTTGAACAAGGCCAGGTTGCAGAAGGGAGTCCCTCACAAGCTGCAGATGAAGAGGATAGGTCCCTGCCCTATCTTGGAAAAGTATGGCAACAATGCTTTCAAGGTGCAATTGCCTGATGACAGTGGACTGTCCCCTGTTTTTAATGTTACAGATCTGATGCATTACAAAGGACCACCATTAAACTTGGATCAGACACTCCATGAAGTTAATCAAGATGTAGAAGAGCTCAAACTGCCCTCCACTGCAGTACAATCAGCTGATAAGATCTTGGATACCAGGGTCTACAAACGAACAAGAACCAAAGAATATAAGGAACATTTAATCCAAAGACAAGGACAACCTGAAGTTGATGCAACCTGGATCAAGGAGGCAGAATTCAAGAAGTTGGGAGTTGATCCTAACTTGCTCAATCCAAGGATGGATTGAATCTTTCTGTTTTAGGGAGGATGGTGCAGGAGCACCTAGGCTGACCTCCATTTTGGGTTAAAAACAATTTTGGCTTGTACTGACCCTAGCCAAGTCAGGAATATTGTTATACTTGTGTTTAGGTTTGGACCTTAGAAGGTCTTGCATTTGTGTGAAGAGTTAGTCTTTAGGATTAAAATCTCATTAGGTCATCATCAACATTAAATTCTGTTTTATGAAACTTTGGATAGCATATTTGAAGCTATTAAGTGTTTAGTGTGTTAAAGTTACTTCATCATTGTATAAAAGATGCCAAGGAATGGTTAAGGGAAGCTGATTGCTCGAGTTCAAGGTAATGGAGATCCTAGATTTGAGGAATATGGCATAATCAAACCATAGTGGAAGTTACAAGCTGCGGATGTGGAGTTGCATGTTAAGATTTGTGAAGATTGCATGAAACTTAATGATGGGAATCCCTAGAAAATAGGGAAGTGCGCGACCAACTCCCCTTAAACTTTGGAAACAACATCAAAATAAGGAGGATGGGCTCGTAGATAGGCAGTTAGAGGATTGTAATCAGTTTTTTCTTGAAAGGAATGAAAAGAACAGTTGGCAGATTTTGGATATGGACAGTTTTGAAAACTCTGTGTGTTTTCTGACAGTGTGTGTTATGCATGATACGCGCTGCTTTAGCATTTGATCAGAGTTTCTTTAACATGCATACGTATCTTTTATCTTGTAGATAGTTTATAGAATCAAGATATATGCGAGACAGTTAAGTTTTGTGTTGACAGGGGTAGTAAAAGTCTGTATTTCTGTATTTCTGTATTTCTGTGTGATACCCGTGTACTTGGTGAACAGAGATTTAGAATGAATTTACACATATTAGTTTCTCACTGTTTTTAAGTTCCTTGCATAGCTTGAGTGGATATTTTGTTGTAAATAAACATTGAGAAAAGTTTAGTGTTATAGCGCATTGTTTCAGAAAATTACACTGTGTTTTGCAACAGTGTTATTCTAGGCGTTGTTTACACAGTTTTGGCAATGTTTTCGTGTTATTAGGATAGATTGTATTCCTTTTCCTTTGTAGAAACACGTGGAGTAGTGTAAGGCTCTTGAACTAAAACCTTAGGTCAACATTTGGTAGATTTACAAAAAAAAAATAGTTGTGAATAACCAGTCAAAACATGGCTTTCCATTGAAATCTGCCCGTGGATTCTTCTTGGGATTCATGGAGATGATTGGGAAGCCATGTCACTGTAAATATTTGGTGATAGGGACTTTTGGAAGCCAAGCAAAATCTGAAAATACCAAACCCTAGGCGAGTAAGAGGAACCCGGTTGGGTGTTTGGTGGGAAAATAAAGAACCTAAGGCAGGGGAAAGGTACAGTTGTACGGCCAAGGACATTTTCAGGTGGAATGAGTTCAAATACAAAGACTCCAGAGCAATGAAGGCCTGAACAATTTGTTTGGGTGAGCAAAGAAACAAAAACCAGTGAAACCTAGTGAAAAGGGGCAATTAGGCCTCCATTCCAAGAAGTTTGGAATCACCTGTACGGACCATCTGGCAACCTGAAAATTTTCCAAGATTTAAAACCCTGAAAAGGGTGTCCAAAACTGTTATTTTTTTGGTATGTTGTTTGGGAAAAGTGAGAGTAAAAATCCAAATACCGACTGGTAAGGGCTAGAAGAGATTTGGGACTGTCCAAGGCAAGTTCACAAAACGGGTGATTTGAAGGTTGAACTAAAAGCAAGATGTACCCATTTGGAGATGAAATGAAAGAAACCAACATCTCTAACTCCCCTGCAAGAGGTTCAAGTCAGTTGGAGAACAGGGCACTTAGATTCTTCTAAGTCCTAGAAAGAGCATTCAAATTTCAAGAAGGTGATTGATTACCCAAGGTAAAGCACAAGGTAGAAACTCTTTGAAAAGAGTTGGAGCAGGGTTTAGTCAACCTAGAAGCTCAAGAGGAAACCATTGGAGACAGGTTTCAGGCAGTAGATAGTGGAAAGTCTTCCACAAGACCGTGCAAGAGCAACCTTGGGTATTGAAATACCACTTCTTTTTTTTTAATTTATTTGAATGTGGATGATTTTTTAATAAAAAAGTGAATAATAAAAAGAGTTACATTGCGGTGTATTGTTTAATTTCAAGTTCAAGAAATTCTTAATCTAATCTTTGGATCATATTATTTGTGATTTATTGTTAAGTCAAGATCAATCAAGTAATATTTTAATTATTCATAAAATACAAAAGAGTGCAAATGTTTTAATCAATCTCCAAATTTACAAATTTTTGTTTAAAAACAATTTTTTAGGTTATTATTATTTTTAATTTTAATTTTATTTTTCAATTAATAATATTATGTGAATTAATATGATATTTAAATTGAAATATTTTAAACATATTTAATTGATATATAATTTATCATCTAAATTATAGTACATTAGTTTAGAGTTTAGTTCTAGTGATGTTATTACTATGCTATTGCCATTCTTTTACATGTTCACTTGTTTCTGTTGATGTGTTGACTATCATTTTGAAGTATACAGTGTTTCCGTATTCATGACCATGTTTAATCCTTGTATTCTCCTTTCACTCCTTTGATCTGTAGCATTACTTTGTAATGTCCCTTTTTCGGCATGATCATGTTTGATGGTGTTAGCCTATTTATTGGACCCTTGTGGGCTAGCTGGATTGGTTCGAGGGTCAGTGGTACTTTCTGGAGAGATTGGTCGTTCTTGTTTTTAG
>VDFB02047864.1:0-21288 GCA_007258455.2 Sequoia sempervirens | reverse complement strand
TAGCAACCGCCTAGATATCTCTAGCATTATTATCTTATCTGTTGGGTACTTAGGCAGCCTATATGGGTATGACGAGAAACCTTGCAGCCTAATGTATGAAAATCTCGGAAATTGTATAAACCAGCACCCATACCTTTCAATTAGCTCTTGGGCATCTCTAGAGATTCTGCGGTGTAACCTCTCCTGAAGCAGCCTCGTGATGTACATGGTGAATGAATCATTGACACGCTTGTAGTAGGTTGTGCTCGACAGGTGCAACTGTGTACACGCCTCATGGATTTTGAATTGGTGAGAGCCACAACCGATGGGTTCCTTGTAAGAAATCCCCCTGTACCTCGTCATTCGTGCCAACATGTAGACAAGATAGGAGCTCATGTAAAACGTTTTAGTCCTCCGCAAGCTCAGGAGCTGCTCATGTATATTATCGCTAATCATCTCACCAATTGACATAATCCTTGCCCTTCTAGCACCAGTTAAGATGTAATAAAACATCCAAGGCTCAAAATGTAGGACTGTGGGCAACCACCAACCCTGCTCAGCATCATGATAAGATCACAGTACTCTTGTTTCAGGTCCTCTGCTATGATCTGTTTTGGCAACTTCGCACGAGATGGCTTTGGAGTGCTCATCCAGTGAGTGTTAATTGTATCCATGCACCTCTCGAAAGCAGAAGCATACATCCGGCCCGCCAGCTTCCCCTCGACTTGTAAATCATGTTCCCGTAAGTAATCGAGATCCCGAAGCTTCACCAATGGTCATTTCTGGTTTCGGCAAGCACTTGGCTATCCGGGTGTCATGATCTAACGGTTCTTCTCGTATAGCCATACCCATTATAAGCTTTGAGCACTGAATGGCTGGCGGGAAACCAGCAGCTGCATATAATCCACTTCGGACGATGTTGTGCGAAGTGACTGAAGCCCGATGACTTCCAATTCCAAACAGCCTGTTCTTGAAGGTCTCCAGGTTGACAGAGCCCAGGTTAGTATCCGTCAACTTGCCCAGCTTTGAAATGAACTTCGACTCCGGCATGAATGTTTTGCTGAGCTTCTTGATCATAGCCTGCCTTGAGGCACCATTGTCCTTTCCGGTTGTCCTCGCTTCAGCCATCTGCAACATAACAATCATTCATCAGCAATTAAATTTAATAAAATAAGGCATGATAGGGGCTGCAGTCGAATTCTAGAAGCTGCAATAACTCTCGTGTTTGCAAACCTCAGCTTCTTCTCTTGAATATACTCGAACTCCGACACTTAGAACAGATTTCTAAGTGAACTTTGATGACTTTACTTTTCAATCAGCAATCAGTAATTTTAACTATTTCGTATCAGCAATCAGCAAACATCAAGCTAGCAAGTTTGCACTTCTAAGTTCTCAGCTACTTTACTCACTACAAGGCGTCCCTTCAACTGGCAACTTTAACTAAGCTCAATCGAATTTCAGTCACTAGCAAAGTCGTACCTCTTTCAAGCTTTCAGCAATTTCTCAGTAAATACTTCTTTAACCAGCAATGGCGTACCTCTTTCAACCAGCAAGTGAGCAAATACCTCTTGACTTTAGCAAATACCTCTCAGCAACTTAAGGCTGCATTTCCTCAAAGAAATAAATTTAATTAACTCTCGCTTCCTCAAAGAATTTAGACTCCTCAAAGAAAATTCAAACTCTTTCAAAATTCAAACTCTTTCAAACTTCAAGAATTCCACCTACCTCGTGAGCAAGTCTCGGATTCCACCGTGGAAAACAAGTGAAAACTTGTTTCACTTTATAGCCAAAATTCACCCTAGAAGAAGTTAATTTTAGCCAGCCATTAAACTCCACTACTCCACTTCAAGAATTCGAATTTTCCCTCCCTAGTGTTTCTGACACTTGTCTCCAGTCGCCGGGAATATTATTCTTCTAGAAATTTGACTTTGACTGGCGTTTTGGATTTTGCTTTTGAAAATTTAATTTTAATTCATCATTTTTTACTCGCCAGCCGGAGCTCTGTTACTGGAAATCGAATTTTAACTCTCTTCTGCTCTGGAAAATTTCATCTTCGAAGAATTTAATCAAAATTATCTAGGCAACTCTCCTCAGACTCATCATTCGAAGAAAATTCACTTTGAAAACACATTTTATTCATGTTTGCCTTAGAAAATTTAAAATTCTCCCTTAGGAAAATTCACAATTTGAGCATTGATTAAATTCTCCACTGAAAAGGTGTCGGCGAAGCTTGAAAGACTTGGAAATCCACCATTCATCACGAACGTCCAGTACCCAGAAGAAAATTTTCGTCAGAATGTCTCGAATCCATGGGTACCCAACGAACGGGTTCATTTAATTTTTTGAATTTTGAACCTTAGAAAATATTATTTCCACCATTTAAATTGATTCTTTTCCCGTGATCACTCTTTGTTGCTCTGACTTCTTGAAAATTTTGAATCATCTTGTATTATCATCGTCTCTGACTCCATCTCTGAGGAAAGTTGCTCGTGCTCCGGAAAATTTTATCATCTGAGTTCTAGGCGTATTTTCCAAGGAAAATAATTTTGCCTTAGAAAATATTTAAATCATCTCTTGCATTTTGAGAACTTGCCTTAAAAAATTTTGATTGCCAGTGGAGAGGAATTTTTTTATTAACTTCATTCAGAAGAATTTTATTCATTCCCGGCACGCTTTGCTTCTCACTTGCCATTTGCATTTCACTCCACACTTGGAAAAAAATATTCCAACGCCTAGGCAAATTTTTCAACACTTAGAAAATATTTTGTTTTCCCCCTGAGGCGCCTAGCACACTTCATTCTATTTTCACCACCCTCAAACATTTCAATGCCTTAGAAAATATTTCTAACATCTTATAACTCCCTTCAACATAGGCGCACACTTATCACACTTTAACTCCCAACACCTTGAAATATTTCAACGCCTAGCATTTTCTAACACCTTATAACTCCCTCACTCATAGGCGCACACTTATCACACTTTAACTCCCAACACCTTGAAATATTTCAACGCCTAGCATTTTCTAACACCTTATAACTCCCTCACTCATAGGCGCACACTTATCACACTTTGAGAGGAAATTTTAAAAAAATCACGCCACACATACCTTGATCACTTTGAACGCCCAACACTTACCATCCTTCACCACGCCTTGGGAAAACTTTCACCTTATTTACCACTTGCATTTACTTTTCACATCCAAATGTGGGCGCATTTCTATGTGAGAGAAGGATGAACTTGCCACCACGCCTTGTGACCCTTCAACTTCTACGCTTTTGTCTTCACATGCACAAGTTTGGGCGCATTTTGCCTATGGAGGAGGACGAGATTGTTGACCCTTTGACTTTTCTTTCCCCTTGGGCGCATTTTGATGTGTCTAGTGGATGAACTTTTTCCAACGCCTCAAGAGTGACTCTTCGCCTTCCAAATTTCGTCTTCACATGCATGACTTTGGGCGCATTTCACCCCTGCTACAGGATAAGCTTGCAATCTTGGGCGCATTTTAATGTGTGTGAAGGATTTTCTTCTTCCAACGTTCTTGGGTGACTCTTCACCTTCCAATTTTTTGTCTTGACATGGATGCATTTGGGCGCATTTTGCCCTTGCTGGTGGATAAGAAACTTTGACTCGTTTGACTCCTTGCAACCTTGGGCGCATTTCACCTCCTGTGAAGGATAAGCTTGCATCTTGGGCGCATTTGGATGAGGGTGGCGGATTTTCATGCCTTAGAGAATATTTTCAACTTTCCCTCTTTCATTTTGGGCGCATTTCCTCATGCCTGCAGGACGAAAACTTTGACTTTTGTTTGACTTTTCTCACCTTGGGCGCATTTTGCCCTGTGTGAAGGATGAACTCATTTTCAAAAAATTTCTACGCCTCTAGCTGAGATGGGCGCATTTCCCTATGCCTGCTGGACGAGACTCCAGACTTAGACAAATTTTCATCATCCTTGCCAGCTTACGTGCCCTGCTATTTATAGTAAGTTCTCTGAATTTACGCCTCTGGCACTCGGAATGGCCTGAAATTTTAAACATAGCTTCTTCATAACCTTATCAACCTGTCGGCACTGCCATTTTTAATCACCATGCTGTTTTTAGCCTGTTTCTGAAGGTGGCTTACTATAAATAGTAAGCTCATGTTTCTTGATAGCTCCCATGCTCCGATCGAGTTGAAATTTGAATGAGGCGACCCTCACCATCGACTGGTATCGACACTAACTACCGATTTACTTCATTTTTAGCACGCTTCAATTTGACTTACTATAATAGGCGCCTGGACCTGAAATTTTAATACAGATAGCCCGGCATACCGGGATCGCGTAGTTGGTTTACACTTCTGGATTTGAAGATTTTGACTTTGATGCCTATTTTAGGTTCAAGCTGAAACCCTAGTTTGCATTGCATATGACAAAGATCTCCGCTTGCCTTCGCTTTCGTGGCATTGCGACTGAATCAACTGGCCGAGAAGGCCACGGACATACCGCAAAATAGCAAGTTCTCTACTCGACAATCTCCGCTTTCAGACAAGTCACACCCTATCGCTGGCTCTTGAAAAACCCATCGAATCACCCGACATGCAAAAGTAGAAACTCCCTACATGCAACCCTAAAATAGCCTCCTAAGGTCAACTCAAGTGGTCACGCTGACTCGTGATGTTATACCATCGGTCTTGAAAACCTGTAAAGAAATGCCAACATGCAAAGAAAAATCTCAGACTGTGACTCAACGGATCATAAAATAGTAAGTTGTCCGATTTTCAAATTTTGCATGTAAGCACCATACCCCGAATGCAGCAGGATGATCTAATCTCAAAATAGTCGGGTAAACTGTCTCGGAATTTCACACTTTACTAAAAATAGTGGCACCTCAATTTGATGAAAACCGGCCGGAGCCTCAATGGATGTCCTACGACAACATCGTTAAGCCTTTGAATTTTCTAATTTTCCTCACTTTACTTGACTTTGAATTAATAAAAGTTCAAACCCTAATTTTAGACTTGGCCAATATTTCGCTGCTTAAGCTCAATGATCTTACTAATAACCCTCCAAAGATCTTATTACCGTAAAAGAGATGAGAGAGGAGAGAAGAAACCCAAGCCAAAAGACCTGAACGGCTAGTAATTAGGGGGTCCCCATCTTGAATGGGGCGCCATGTGTGAAAAGGTCACAACACTACCCCCTGCAGTAGTCTCATCCTCTAAAGCTGCCTCAATCTCCCGTTGGAAGCAGGTATCTGTGGCTGTCTCCTCTTCTTCTTATTGGTTCTCTCTTCTAGGCACATTGACACTTTGACCAACTGACTCCCTACGAGGTGGCTGATTTGCTTCTTGCAATTCTTGTTCTTCATTCAATCTATTTCTTTGGTCTGCAAACAATGAGACCTCCTGTACACTGGGAGAATGAGCCCGTGATGGTGTGGATGATGCTTCCTCAACTCTTTGAGGCTCCTGTTGAACCTGTTCCTCTCTTCGTGGTTCTAAAGCTTGGGCGACCTGCTTTCTTTTTCTGACTGTTGACGGCCTCTAGTCACCCATTAAGTTGTAAGTGAGAGAAATTGACTGCTCTTAAGTCTGTTTACATGCCTCTCCACCCAATTTCTTGTAAATGTCAACACTGGAATGCATAATGTATGCAAATCCGTAATCTTCGGCTCTGACCAATTAGGAAGAGGGACAATAGTATTTCTCACTGTCTCATAATCAGGCTGCATAACATTCACGTCCTCATCCACCTGGTCTGGAACTGGAGTAATCTCTCACTCTCTAATCATGTTCAAAGGTATCATGGAAAACATCCTTCTCCTAATCTCAGCATCATCCACCGCATTAGCCCAGAAATCCTCAATATGTGCCCTGTGTCTAAACTCCTCAGTCAGCACCACTCTGATGTTCTTGTAAGGATCATAATCTTGCCTGCAAGTGTGGTACGAGAGGTGGAAAATTTGCAACTCATCCTCAGTTTCCTTGGCTGCTTGCAAGGTGGGACAAACTTCATTTAAATTTCCCATGATGATAGGGAAGTCTAGTCCTCCTTTCTTCTTCTTTTTCTGAATTCTATCATAGGCAATGAGCTGCCTAGATATCTCTAGCATCAATATTCTGTTCATCGGGTATCTTGGCAATCTGAAAGGATATGATGTGAATCCCTGCAGCCCTATATATGTGAATTTCAGAAATTGGATAAACCAACATCCATACCTCTCAATCAGCTCCTGAGCTTCCTTTGATATTCTTTGATGAGTTCTCCACTGAAGAGTTATGATTATGTGCATCGTGAAGGCATCATTAACTCTTTTGTAGTGAGAAGTGTTGTTTAGGTGCAACTACGAGCAAACCTCATGAATCTTAAACTGCTCAGGACCACATCCAATCGGCTCCTTATAAGATAATCCCTTGTATTTTGTCATTCGAGCCAACATACAAATCACATATGAACTCATATAAAAGGTCTTTGTTCTTCTCAAATTTCTAAACTGTTCATGTATATTATCATTTATCATCCTCTCCCAATCTACACGGTCTTTGCCTTTTAACATGATGCTGATGAAATAGAACATCCACGGCTCGAAGATATATGATTGGGGACTTCCATTCACCCTATTGAGCATCATAATCAGGTCACAATATTCTTGCTTTACATCATCTGAAATTATCTACTTGGGCAGCTTGGTGCGAGAAGGCCTAGGTTTCTACATCCAAACAGAATTTATCAATCTTGCACACCTCTCAAAAGAAGAAGCATACATTCTTTCAGCCCTCTCTCTTGTTATGTAAATCATCTCCTCATAAGCAAGAATTCCAAATGCCTCTCTAATGGCTTCAAGCGTGAGATTGGCAAACAATTTGCCATCAAGTGAAACAATTGTTCTCCGCTCTAGTATGTAGCAATTGGTGTACTCCATGATCAACTCTGGACATCGAATGGCTGGCTGAAAACCAACAACTGCATAAAGTCCACTCTTCACAATATTATGCGCTATGACTGACAAAGGATAGTTACCTATTCCATACATTCGACTTCTGAGGGCTCCTAGATTGAATGAGCCAAGATTGGTGTCACTCAGCTTTGCCAACTTCGAAGTAAACTTTGACTCCGAAAGAAATGGCTTGCTCAACTTCTTGATCACTGCCTGCCTGGATACATTGGCTTTGCTGGATTCAGCATTTGCAGCCTTGTTTGCTCTTGCAGTCGCTCCTCTGTTTACTTCAGCCATCCTACAAAAATAAAAGATATTCATTAGAAACTTAACTTAGAAAATTTATCACCTCGAGACTGCCAAAAGGTGGGGCGAATTTTGAAAATGAAGAGCTCCAGTATTAAAATCCTGACTTCAAACCTCAATACTCTTCAGCAATATCAATATCTCCTCAACACTTAGAAATTTCCTAGCTCTCTTCAGCAACTTCTCTCCAACTTCGATTTTCTTCACCTTCAGAGTCTCAAGTTTGCACTTGCAGCTGGTGAGGGGAAATGAAAATTTTCATAGCTCTTATAACTGAGTCTGAGAATATTTCGACTTCTAGAAGGAGGCTTATTTTAGCAGACTCATTTAATTTCTCCTCCACTACTCTGCAAAATTCGAATTTTTCCCTCCTCTATGTCACACCCCTTACATTGAGACTATGTTTGATTATGTATTTCAAATGCAATATTAGTGGCAAGTAACTGTTTTCACGTGATTATGACTTTGGGAATGAATAGTTGTTCTTTTATCATAACTGTAATGTTAACGAACTTTTTATTTTGCCAGTGAATTTATTGTTCATGAGAAGTTGAATGAGATCATGAAATCAAATTTAAATGCATATTGTAAAGCTGTCGAGAACGATCTAACCATAATCTCTGTCAGTGGATGCAGGATTGCCAACGCCACGAGAGAAAGGGAAGTATCGTCAGGGAGAGGACATGATTGACATGGATCAATTTTATTGTCTACCTTGAGCCGGTGAATGACAATATCTAAATCGTAACTTGGCTATAAGTAATATAAAGTAATTAATTACTCCATAAGCTAATTTATATATATGTATATATAAACCTCTAATTATATTTTCGAGCGATAGCAAATTGATTAATAATTTTATAATTAAATAATAATAAATTGGAAGAGGATATTTTATAACTTTTGGAATATAATTGCAAATAATTTTAATTGAGGATGTTAAGTAATAATTTTATAATAGAAAATGGGGAATTATTATCTCTTGAAGTGGCGAACCATGATATAGTTTAAATGAAATATTAATTTCCCAAGCCCGCGCCTTGCTCAAGGGAGAAACGCCCAAGATGGGGCAGATGAAAGGTTTCTTGAACGGCTGAAGGGGGATTCAAGTTTCTTTAAGGAATGGTCTTCCATTCATTCGGGGGTAACTGGAGTTTTCCGGCCTTTGCTTCATCTTTTACCCTAACCTTTGGCGAAGTCTCAAGTCTAATTTGTGGAAGATCAATCCGCCCTGTTCTGGATCGCGGCTGGGAGGGCCTGAGCTTCTTTAAGAAAAGTGTATCTTTCTTGCAGGGAGCAGGCGATTATTTCCAGACAACATAACACTCTACCCCCACCTTGGCTAACTTGTGAATCTCACTCTGTCTGAGCCGCACACGGTCTGGTTTAGGCAACGCCATTATCTCTTTTATCTGTCGGGTTTCACACCAAGTGTTTACTCTGGCATGGTTTCCCTGTTTTCACCATTGGCTTACAACGTGTAATCTAGTCGCTTTTTCCTGAGACGTGTACCATATGTTCTCGGCTATATTTCTTGTTTCTTATATCCTTGTCGAGTTTTTCTCTCTCTCCCTGTTGTTATTATATCAAAGCAAATTATGGTGGCGGCTATACTTGGTCTCTCATTGCCGGGTACTGGAGAGAAACGGGTTGGAATCTGAGCCTGCGGCGCCATTTGTTTGGAAATTGAGAACGGGCTACGTCCAGTTTTAAGCGTTCATAATCAGGCATGTATAACTGTTGCAAACTTGTTTCGAATGAAATGCTTTGGTCGGGTTTTCCTCTTGAATAATTGTGATATCAAAGAGTTCCAGACCTGTCGTATGTTTTAGAAAAGAATATATATTCCTTAGATGGATCTTTCAATAATGAAAGGCTTAATAAATATCTTGCTTCGAAAACTCTCTGTCTTATCTTCCTTGATAGTAAATCGTATGCTTGGCAAGCTGCCGACAAAATACTTTTATTTCCGTCACACCGTGCTTGATTTGGCACTCTTCTCTCTTCACTCTGTTTCAAGTTATCTGAGATGAGACTTTTACTTTCTTTCCATCTAAACTCCTGAACCTTGTCTTTTTCTTAAATTCCTCTGGCTGGATCACATCAGAAACTGGTGGTTAGAGGTTGGTTAAAATTTGATTCTGGTTCAGTTGAACTATTTGGAAATTACCTAAGAACTTTACTTGTCTGGTCAACCGAAATTTCTTCTCTCTGACTAGAAGCTGTACATGTGCATACCTTTGTTCAATTGAGAATTGAGACTGCTTGGGAATATTTATAATGAGAGTCTTGAAATTCCCATTGTTGTATCAATCACTCTTTTCTCTTGCATAAACTTTAGGGTTTAGACATAACCCTGAACTAGAGGAAAAATTAATCAAACCTGTCAATGTGAATTAGACCTTGTACTGCGAATAATTTGAGCAGAGAATAGTCAAGGTGATCTTCCGTGTTATGAGAAAGATTATGCTTAAGCTCTAAGCAAGATGAATTTTGGAAATATGAATTAATATAAATGAAGGAATAAGACTCCTTAATCTCTCCTCATTAACTTGAGAGTAGCAGTGTATTATTACTTAGAAGGGTTAAGTTAAGAGTTGAGTATATCTCCGTGTATGAACAACAAGGAATCAACTTACCTTTAAATATGATGAAAGGCTTTTTGGGACCATGTTAGAATAATATAAATCTTGAAACAAGATATAATTTCAAACCAAGTTCTGGTAATATTAATCCTATGGTTAAGATATAACCTCAAACTAAAAAGAATTGATAAACAAACTTGCTAATGTAAAATTAGACTTTAATCTAAGTATTATCATGTCGAGCAAGGATGCGTGCTGACGACACAGTGATGCCACAAATAATTAATAGAAAAATCCTTGGCCAAGGTAGATGCCCGTTTGGCAATGTCAGCTTCCATGGCCAGATATACCCTGATCAGGATGATTCTTCTGATAGGAGGTACCTATAGAGGGAGGATCGATCAGAGGTATAGGTTCGTGGACATCAGGCTCAGAGGCATGATGATAAATCGATCCATGTTGATTACCCTCGTGAAGGGCGAGTTCTTCAGTTGAAGAAACTCGGGAGACCAGTAGGTCTTGGTTGGGCGGTAAAACCCCTGATGATAATTCTCTTTCCCTCGATAAAGATTTCCAAGTATGATAGCATGGAGATGATGTCAAATGGATCTCTTCCTTTCTCGTAAATCCAGGTACATGCAATGGTAATTGAATTTCTATTTCATCTATGCCATGAATGTTAATCTTTATGTTAATGAACATTGTAAGTTTCTCAGATACTTAGGGAAATAGTTACTTGAATTTATTCAGCTGTTATATTGCTTCATAGCTGTAGTAGTTATTCGCTATCTTTTGGGAGCAAAGAAAAGTAATTATTAATCTGCAAATTTCCTGTTAGATGTTTTCGTTTCAGCTGGAAATGAAATTAAAAGTTAGTTGATGAAGTGTATATTGTAACGACATCTAAATTGAATTCTCTTTTCCGTCTAGCTGCAAATGAAACCCTAGTTTGGCAGTTATTTAGTTATTGATCTGCCATGAACAGTAGGCGGAAACTGTTGAGCGATTCATGTGAACTGAAACTGAAAATTAAAAAGGATAATTGCATGTTTGAGTTAGTTGGATCAATTGGAAACCTTAGTTTCGAAAACAAGTTAGTTGCAGTTCAGCTGAAAGTTAGTATGGGTTAAACATTTTTTTTAAAAATATATATTAGTAAGGAGAGGTTAACTCTAACGTTGCAACAATTGTTATTTCAAATATTTGAAAATTTCACACCATTAACATTTCGAAAAAATTCATCCTTTAGGCATAGGCGTACTTCAACTTGGTGAATTTTAAAATCCACGCCTTGAAATCAATCATGTGCCATAGAAAAATTTATCTCAAAAAACTTAGGCGCATTTTATTTCATCCTTCAGCCTTAAAAATATTTTATCTCCTCTAGGAAATTTTATCAGTCATAGGCCATGGTGTCCATTTTAAAATCACAAGCCAAGGCGTAATACTTTATTTCCCCCTTAGAAAATATTCAAGGCCCCGTGACTTTTAAAAAAAAAAAAAATATCTCCCCTTAGAAAACATTTCTCAACTTTATTTATTTATGGGTGCACATGAAGGGATTCATTTAATTTTTCACTCTTGAAAATATTTTGCTACTAATGTTTATTTTAACCTCTCCAATCTTGTTTATTTGGAGGTCTTCCTTCCATTTTTGTAGTCTGACATCTCCTTATTATTCAGATGGTATATGGGTCCTCTACTTCCATTTATGAAAGCAGAAAATTTCTCCAAGATTTGCTTCATATACGCATTAGAGTCTGTAATTTATCTTAGAACTTTTCATGCATCCTCTCAACTTATGCAGTTTAGGGGTGTTGAATACCATTTCAATTGTCTTGAAAATTCAAACCTCTTATCTACCCTTGAAGGCATTTGGATGTCATCATGTTGAGGGCGCATTTGAGGGGTCCTGCTTCCATTTTATGACTTAAAAAAAAAATCTCATCTTCACTTCCTGCCAAGGGCACATTTCAGAGGTGGTGTTTCCATTTTTTCCTTAGAAAATTTCATTCATCCTTGAGGGCGCATTTGAGGAGGGGTCAAGTTGGGCACATATGGAGGGGTCAACTTCCACTTTTAATGCCTTAGAAAATTTCTATGCCTCCTTATTAGATGGGCGCATTTGAGTGGGGCTCCTGTCGTTTTTCATGACTTAGAATTTTTTTTCTCCATCCAACTCCTTCCTTGAGTGCATTTGGGAGGTGGTGCTTCCATTTTCATTGCCTTGGCAAAATTTCAAGCCACCTTACACCTTGGGCACATATGAGGGGTGGTCCTTCCATTTTGTGACTTAGAAACTTTTTGATGCCACCCTATACAAGATAGGCGCATTTGGAGGGGTCTCCTTCCATTTTTCATGCTTTAGCAAAATTTTCAACCTCTCCATGATGCCTAGGGCGCATTTAGAGGGTTGAGCTTTCATCTTCATGACATAGAAAAATTTTGCCCCTCCTATGTCATCATGGGCGCATTTAGGACTCTGTGTGCTTCATGTTCATGACTTAGGCAAATTTCACCCTAGCTTACGCTCGTTTTCTATTTTTAGTAACTTCCTAATTCTCGAACTTCTGCAACTCCTCTTGGCTTGAAATTTTCCCAACGTGGTCCTCATGACCTATCTGACCTGTTCACACTTGCCTTTCGTGGTCACATGCTATTTTTAGCCCTATTTTGGAAGTGATTTACTATAAATAGTAAGTATGCAGAATGCGTTCTAATTTTACGAGTAAAACCCTTGAAAGATGTTGATTGCAAGGGGATACATCCATTTTTCATTTCTCTCAAGTTTTACCCTTCATTTTAGGCACCAAAGTTGGAAACCCTAATTTCACTTGCATGTGCCTCAACTGACCTCCATTTGACTTTGTTTTTGTTCTGAACTGCTCTGCTCCTGAAACTGAAGACCTGGGACTACTGGAGTGAACCTGCTAAAAATAGTAAGTGCCTGAAAAAGTGATCAACTAATTGTTGGACTTGGTTGCATGTCACATTGCCCAAGAGATCTCAAAAAACCCAGAAAAACCTAGAAAACTGGCCTGCATGCAGGGTACTTGCTAAAAATAAAAAGTTATCACCTTGACTTGCATGTTAAACCATCGCGAAGCTCTTGAGAAACCCAGAAAGACTATCTTGACATGCACTGAAAAATCATACATGCAAACCTTAAAAATGGCTCCTGAAGTCAAAACTGCTAAAAATAGAACGTTGTCAAAATTTGCTCAAATTTTGCAAGGAAGTACCTTAAAGTGCTTCAAACAAGGTGCAGCAGTCAGAAATTCAAAAGTCTCAAGAAAAAGGTCCCAAATTGAGTACTTAATAAAAATAGTAAGTTGTCAGAATTCAGTGAAAATTTAATGGGACCCTGCCTGAAGCCTCCTGATTGCAATGCCAAGCTCAGATTTCAATTTGCTCACCTAAATTAACCCCAAACAAGCCTGAAGAATGAAAACCCTAATCTAATAAACATGCACTCCAGACTTAGCCAAAATTTCAACCAAGGCCCAAGGACGGGCACATCCCCGGAAAGACAGACGGAACAAAGAGAGACAGCCACAAAACCAAAGCCAAAAGACCCGAATGGAGCAAAAATTAGGGGGTCCCCATTTTGAATGGGGTGATGTGTGAAAAGGTCACAACAGGTCAGTCAAAAGTCTCTTCCATATGCTTCTTAGAAATGGAATTTCTTGCAATATTTCTCCAAGTTGCCAAGATAGGGGGACATGGGGACACAGGGATAGGTTTCCAAGGATGGGAATTATTTCCAAAAAAATTTGGGGATGGCAAGGGAACAGCTATATATATATATATAGATAGATAGATAGATCTTGTGTTATAATATATTAATATATATGATAATAAATATTTACTATTTATTATCTATTATAATATTATAACACATTAATATTATAACTATTTACTATTAATATACGTATTAATATTATAAATGATCCCTAAGGACATGTTACCCCTAGTTTTATGCGGCTCCTGGAAACTGAAATGTCTCGGGGACATGGGGATGGGGACAAAACATCTCCCCATCGTCCCACTTTTTTTCCTAAAGCAAGGACATCCTAGGGATGCCCCCTCTGCAAAGGAGTCATCCCCTGGGAACATCCCTCTATTTGGGAAAACCTAGTCGTCCCCCACAATCCCCAAGAAGAAAAAAATTAAATCAATGGTCAAAGATAAAATAATAAAAAATGTGCTGACTTGTAGTTGCTAGGGCACGTGATTTGCAAAGTTACAATTGCCAAGGCACACAATTTGCAAAGTTGCAACTGTCAAGGCACACGATTTCAGCAGAGTTACAGTTGTTGGGGCACATGACAAGAGAAAGGACAATTTTTGTTCTGTTCAATAATGTTTTGAATTTAATCTTTTATCAAAATATATTGTGTGGGACAGTTTACATGCACTGCTAGCTCTAAGGAAAGCAGTCCCTACTCTTTGGACTGAATCTGCACCTTATATGTCTGGAAATTTGTGGAACTTTAGTGAATGCCAAGGAAATATTAATACATTTCCTTGGCATTCTCTAAAGTTGCACAAATTTGAAATTTAGAGTATAATTTAGGATATAATTCTTTTAAAGTACATTCAAGAACTTTAGATGGAATGTAATGGAAAGTGACGAGTCTTAGTTTTGAGAAGATAACTGGACCTGTTAAGCTCCTTTGGCTCAAAATGAGGAGCTTGCTGATCTAAAGGTCTATGTAGAAAGGACTTGGGGTGACAAGGCTATTAGAGATGAAAATAAAAGCACTTAGAATGGCCGCATCATTTTGATAGAGATAAAATTTACAGTTCTAGAAATATTTTTAATGATAACCCCCTTTAGATGTGATGCAGAGGATCAGCTTCTATAGAACAAAGCCAAATCAGGAAGGAATTTTGGAGCCATGTATGTGGCTCAAGCTTTGAATTCCAAAGGCAAATTCCTTTTTATGGTTAACAATTTAAGTATTGCATTAACATATGGTGCTCTCTCACCCATGGATGATTTCATGACCCTTTCACATATCCTTTATGCAAGAGCAGCTAAGAAGATAGATATCATTTGTTTCTGCATTGTAAGATGGCATTGGTGGTTTGCGGAAAATTCTTCAATAACATAGAAGTAAGATGGGTTGGCATTAAATCAGTAAGGAAAGAATATTGTCATGGACAATAAGGCTTTAGAATGCAAATTACGAGATGCAAGTTATGAAGCCATTGAGATGGAAGCTTATTAAATCACCCAATAATGGGTTTTTGGTGAAACACATTGAAAAAACCTAATACGCGTAGAAGATACCTCCCAAAGATTGGGTTAAGTTCAATTATGATGGTGCTGCAAAAAAAATATCTAAGATTATCACAAAGTGGAAGGATCTTTATAGGTGACAAAAGATCGACTCTGTCAACATTTTCAATGCGCTTGAGACTGAATAAAAATAATAAACAAAAAGAACAGCTCTCTTAATAGGAGTATGAATAAGAATAGCTAAGGAAAATGGATCGCAAAAACTTCAGGTGTAAGAGGCTCAATGGTAGTTATTTTAAACAATAAAAAATGGACCATGCAATGACTGCCAATCAGTGTTCCACGGGGTTTCAGGGACGGGGACGGGGACGAGGACAGGGAGACGGTAGGGGACACATTTCGGGGATGTGGGGACGGGGGTCTAAGTTTGGGGGCAGCAGGGGACGGTAGGGGGATGGCAGCGGGGGACGGCAGGGTGCTGAAATACATATAGTATTTGAAAAAATAGCTATAAAAGATATATAAGTATAAGAATTATACATCTTGGAGACAACTATGAGACCCCTTGACGTCTTGAGGACACCCCAACATCCTCGATGTCCTAGCGGCGTCTTGGAGACAGCAACACTAGTGGTGGGATGGCGGCGCTGGTGGTGGGTTGGTGGGGGGATGTCCCCCCTAAGTCCCCAAGTCTTGAAGACGTCCCCTTCTAGAAAACACAGGGTTTTTTGGAGGGGACGCGTCCCCGTGGAACACTGCTGCCAATTAAACAATATCAAACAAGAAATCAAGATGAAAATAAAAATTGAGATTGCATAAAAACAAGAAATATGGAGGCAACATCTTGGTAAATTGGAAGTGGAAACTTTGGGCAAGATGATTTATCCTCATTGTTTTCCCTCCATTGCAAAAAATGTAATCTCAAAGACTACTTAACATGATAAAAGTAAAAAGAGTGTAATGGATGAATGATGACAACCACTATCATCTATGTTTGCTAAGTTTCTAGCTATAGGAATATGCTTGAAGCTAAAAAAGAGAGATTGTCATATGCGAGGGAAAGTAGATGGTTAAATTTGATTTTTTTTTAAATTATGTCACTTTTATTTTCCCAATTTGGTTAGTTAACTCCAACTAGGAGTTGGCATCTAACCGACATTTTCTTCTAGGTCTAGGGCACCTTAACCCTAGATAACCTTATGAAAAAGTTTTTTATTTAAATGTGTGACAACAAATTTTTTATTAGTTCAAGATGTGCAAGATGGATTCAGAAAAAAAAAATGACCCAAGAATATAAATAAGTCAAACAACAGTAATAAATTTTTTGAATGTATTGTGTATGCCAAACTCAAAGTATGTAAACTAATGCTGAATTTTTCTACTTGCTTATAACAATCTTGTGCCGTTTGTTATATTGATCAAATCACAACATGGAATCTTGGATTTCTTCAACGGTTCAACCATTTCATCCATAACCCCATAAAAATATTTCAAACAAGGGGTGTCTATGATACACAAATGAAGAATGTTTACTACTAGCACAGACAAATCAAAGAAAAAGAAGAGATCTGTCTCTACTGTGGCTTGTCAAGAATCCTGGACCTGACACCAGTTGTGTTTTTTGTGTCTTACTGTCTCCAAATATACTATGTGTCACTAACCGCTGTGTCAATTGATTTCCCTTTCAGATAATGCAAGCAGTTCAACACATTACACCATTTGACACTTCTTCCTATGCCAGCCTTCAAGACTTACAATTTTGATAACTCCTAGAGACGACTTGTGCTTGGAGGTGGTTTGTTATGAACATTTCCAATTCTTTTGCCATTTTCACAAAAAAGTTCAAATCCATGCTAACTCATAGCACACCCTCTTTAGAACCATAACCGAAGATTGCTGAAAAGCAAGAGAAACACTACATGAGAATCATTCAAATTCTTCCAGTGTTCCTAATGCTTCAAGTACTTTTAGTTCATTTTTTATTCTATTTTGAGCATGTGTGGCTTGTGAGGCCCAGTTTTGGCTAATTTTGTCTTCAGAAGACAACATTAGTAATGTTAGTTAGCAATTAGTTTGGATCTTGGTTTTCAAAAAGCATTATGATCTACCCAGTCTCAGACATACTATTCATATATGTTTATGGTCATGGACCTAGAGGCCCGTCTAGGTTAGCTGTAACACTGCCAAAAATATTTAAGTGTGGTCCTTTACAAATAAGTATATTTACCTTCTAAAAAAAAAACAGAAATGACCATACATATCATTTTTCAATACACAAATCCAAAAATAGCAACAAATGAATGGGATTGTATCAACATCTATAAATGACCAAGAGAAACAACCACATTACTTTTCAGAAGCAAGTCCAAGATGGGGATAGCGAAGGAGGTAAGACAAACATAGATAATAGTTTCATCTAGCCCGTAATAAGGCTCTGCACCTAAAGAGAATGAATAAGGGCAGCACAATACAACTAGCAGAAAAGGGAAGGAGAATGTAAGGAAATGATAGGTACTGAGACATCAAACTTATTATACATGCTAAGGCACAAAAAACTTGAGCATAAACAAATGTATATCTATATCACTAAAGCTGGAGAAAAAACACAAGTAATGAGAAACAGCAAATAATTGAGAGTTTTGTGTCAAAGCATTCTAGTACACCAAACAGAGTCAGAGAACAACAGCTAAAATGTTTTGCTTTTGCAGTTAAATTTCAAAACCAAAAACCTAAGGAACTTTTTCTGAAATAAGATGTGGTTAGTATTTAATTCCTAAAACTGCCCTGTTCAAAGGGCCCTCCAGGATAACCCCCCTCTTCTTTAAGGCCGGCTATGAGGAGGTCTATGTCCCCCCAGGTTCCTTCAAGCTCAACTTTGATTGTGCATCTCAGGGTAATCCGGAGGCATCTAGCATTGAAAGCATCATTTGGGACTCCTTTGGGTCTCTCATCAGGGAAGCTTCTTGCAAATTGAAATGTAGAACCAATAATGAGGCTGAAGAGGCAGCTTCGGTTCTTGGTCTTCACTTGGTCTTTCAATGTGGTAATACTCCTCTGCTTATCAAAGGCAATTTCATTAATGATACTGATTTTCTGTGATATTCAAAATCGAGGATCCTCAAATTAGAGAATTGAAATATCTTAAGGGAGACTTGGCCTTTGATAGATTCATTAGTCTCCTTTTTCAATCATTGCTGCCAGGAGGCCAATAAAGTTACTGATTTCCTTGCCTATTATGGCATTGATACAGAGGATGAAGCTGTCATGGATACTAATGCCTCACGCTGAAAAGGACTCTCCTTTGTTTGGGATGTGAAGCCAATTTCAATGTAATTTGGCATATCTACTCCTCATTGTTGCCATGAGCTGCCACTTCACCAGATGCACAAGCAAAGGCTTTTATGAAAAGGGCAAGTGTTGATCGTTCATTACCTTTGCCTTTCTTTCTCTGTTGGTTTGCTTTGGACTATTGATAGATTGTTCAGCTGCAGATATGGAGCCAAAATTATTTCTTTCAGCAATCAAGAGGATAATGTCTTTTCATGGGCATATCACAGACCTGCCTCTGGGAAAGGATTTTGGACTGCCCTCTGATGTTGTTTTGTTCATGATAAAAGATGTTCTGAGGAAGAATTTCTTGGAAGATGTTTTCAAGATTAGGGTTAATTTTGTAATATCTTCTATGTTCGTGTGCACATTTCTGGACCTGCTCAAAGATCAGGAACTAGTTAAAGCTGTTCTCGGTTTTTCACCAAGGAGGTCTAGATTTGGCATTAGTGGATTCCATGGCTTTCAATGGACAGTCCCTTCCTGTGACAAGCTGGGACTTCTGGGATTTTGTGCCCCTGTGTCTCTTCCAAAAACAGGAAGCTTGATTTCAGGTGTTGTTAAGAGAAGTTGAGTGGTATCAGTGCGTTTTTAGTCCATGGTTGTGAAGATATGCTCCTCAGATTGACTTAGCTCACCTGCAAGCCTATTTTTGTCCCTCTGCCCCTCTCACATGGAAAAAAACAAAGCTGGAACAGACTCATAGAGCAGTCAGGATACTAGTGATGGCGGTAGTGGTACTTCCATTGGAAGGTGGTGCCACTAATTCAGACGTGAAAGCAGAAAAAGTGGTGGAGTTGATTAAAATCTTCAAATAGTCTCTGGCTGATTTTCTTTTGCATGTTCTATGTTTTCTGTTTATAGTTGTCATCTTTGCTGTAAGGGAAGCATGTCTTTGTAGACTTCACAGTATCATAAACTATATGTTCTGAGAGCATTTGCTGTTAATGGTTGTTGATGTTATAGCAGCTTCGGGCTCATTCTTCCAGCCGCGTGTAAAGACATAAAATTGCATATAGCCTTTGGCTATTTATTTTATTGAGATAATTAAGTGAAGAGGCTCTTCACTTGGCAACATTATAATTTTCTCTTGGGCTGACCTTCCTTTCACATTTATTACTTGTAATTATGTTTCTCTATTGTGGCCGACCTTGTACATGAAGAGGTGCGACCTCTCTCTCATTTTGTATTTATACAAGGTCTTTTACCTTCATTCAATCATCAAGTGGAGTTCGTCCTTATCCATCTGCAAGCATAAGTTTCTTCTTCAGCTGTGCGAATTCATCAAGGAGTGCGAATTATTCTAAGTATGTATCAATGTGTGGTGCTGGTTATTGGCCTTATGATTGGCCTCATTGTAAAGAGACTTGTTGCCATTATTTCAATATATGTGATATATTTTGTTGCTGGGTTTTTCCCCTCAAGTTGGAGGGTTTTCCCAGGGTATATTGTTGCATTATTTGTGTTCATGCGTTCTTTCTGCTTATTCTATATCTGATCATAATAAAAACAACAATGGTGGCCCATTTTTGTAGAATTTTTTAAGTTTAATATAATGAGAGGGGGCCCTACCCCTCAATTTATGAATCAAAATATGTATTTATATAATCCAAAATTTGGACTCTACTGGCACAGAAAGCAATTTGATATGAAATGACACAGGGGTAATATAATAAGAGAAACAGAGAATAACTGTGTGTGAAAAAAATTAAATATAAATCAAACATAAGACAAAGGCACAGAATAAAGTAGACAACTCGTTATACTGACCTTGGGTTCAACACATGTCGGATATCATCAAGTGAAGGATCATTAACTTCATATCCATCTGGAAGACAATATGCCTTTTCTGTGCGGAGATTAATATAGACATGGTGACCTGCTTCAAGACTGTGAGTGTAAGCATGGGATTTCCGACCTCTGCCTTGATAGTACTTCCCACAGACAAGGCAAGCATAGACATTCAGGTTTGAAAGAGACACTGAGCAGAACTTCTCGAAATCAAAATCTAAAACCTGTTAACATAAAATCATGTGGTAAACACAAGAGCTGAGGTCAGTTGAACCAATTCTAAAATACTTCTAATGAAAGTCAACTACTGTTTCAGAGTGAAACTTCCTACAGAAGCTAATCGATTTTCAAAGGTTGTTTTTTGTTGTGTTTTGCCTCTTTTTTTGTCTTTGTAAGCTGAATTCTAGTCTTGAGAGTTCAATATCATTTTGCAACTATTCAAATTTTTAGAATTCTACAATTTTTTTCATTGTGTAAAGTATTTTCTGGGATACATGTGTCTACTTTAATTGTTTCTTTGTATAAATTTTCCTATAGATATATTTCAAGTACTTTTCCTTGAACCCTCGTAAGGATAAATCAGAGTGTATTGGATTGCCAAAGCAATTATAGATAGCCACATAGTCATTCTCAATATAGTCAAATTATTTCATAACCCTCCATATCGTCTGTACCTACAATTCTTACAATGTCAACCCAACACATACACACTCATGTCCTGATGTCAAGTCAAGAATAATGACCCGAAATGGGCTCCTGAAATCAGTAAAATTAATTAAATATTTTGGACTTTGTCCTATAAATATTGCTACTTCATTATTTTCCAGAGATCAAAAAGCAAATTTCCAAAAGAAACTGTTCTGTAGCTAATGCAAGATAAGGGAAAGTTCGACATCCTATGTAAAAGTATCTGTTGACTTGTAGTTTTGCAGTAAGATAAAGCAGTCACTACCGTCATAACCGAGGTTTAAACCCCAGAATTGCATAGCATAACATGTAAGATGAAGTCCTTTAAAAGGATTTTTCAATTTCATGCATTTTATATTTGTGCACTGCATCGGAAAATTATATGTTAATCAAGGCAGACTGCAGAGTGGGCATGTGGTGAGTTTGTGGGCTACATTCAAGCATAACCTAGGTT
>VDFB02047863.1:0-30500 GCA_007258455.2 Sequoia sempervirens | reverse complement strand
ACAATTTATTTGACAACTCATGTGCTTCTATATTTCGTTTTAGAGCCACATCATCAAATATAATGCCACATCAACATGTTTTTTGTTGAGGTATCCAGAAAGGCCACAAAAATAAGTGAGACCAATAGTGGTGCACTAAGTCATGTTTTATTGGTGTGTGGATGTGGCATCACATGATTTGTCACTTTGCGTACTTTATGGATAAAAAGTATTTTGCAATTGGATATTAAAGTGCTCCACTATGGAGCCCACTGAGGACTACTTCTATCCCCACTATTGGGTCTTCCATTATGGGCCCTCTCCCTAGTAGACTACCAACCTATATGAAGTAGGTTTTAACTTACTTCATCACACTTGATTCATATTGAATACAATAAATATTATAAATGATACATAATTATTTATATTGAAAAAGAAAAAGAAAGTAAATTTAGGAGTGAACATTATTAATACAATTGCTTTGAACATCTATTTTAAATTTGAAATAGATTATTAAAAAAATTAAACGAGTCGCAAAATCAAATATTTTTTATTTTCAAAAATAAAACATAAATTTGTAAAATATGTTTTAAATTTTTTATTTAAAAAACTCTACTCTAAATATAAGAATATAACATTGTTAAAATTTAAATTTATATATTTAAATGTTGAATGAAAATGTTTATTCATGACTTTAAAAAATGAATTTATGGCTTACATTTGTATATACTTGTTTTTAGATGGGTAACATCCTTTCTTAATGCATATAGAATAATGAGCAATAAGATATGTAAATCTAAACAATAGAATAAATATCCATGTGTAGGTTTACTAAAGTAATTTGAGGAATGATTATATCCATTTGTAGGTATATGAAAGTAATTTGAAGAATGATGTTGAGTTGTGTGACCATGTTTACATTGTATTCAATCAAAAGCTAAAGGAGGATTGAGCCTATTGGATCCCAAAACACAAGGGGTATGTTTGTCAACAAAATGGATAATTATATTTGTTATAGGAGAAGAGCACGTAAAGATTGTTAAGAGTAAGGTGTCGACCTTTGATAATTCGTAGCATGACTATTTATTTATTTTCCTATGTAATTATTTATGTGCATCTATGATGTCATTTTGCGAGATTTATTGAAGTTACTCAAGTCAATGATAGAGTTAGAAATAGAAAGTTTCTATGAAAAGGGTGATTTTTAAAACTATTATACTATAGATCTAAATAAGTGTTCTTTGTTATAATTTCTTTGTGGATGATTATCTTTTTAGATTCATTTTACCATTTGTAGAAGTAGACAGAAGATTGTAGAAGAATAAGACTGGAAGAAATAAGTTACACAACATATACCGTGAAGAAACCCTTTCAGGAAAAAAAATCCACCAAGAATCAATGTATTATTTAATCTCATAATAAGATTACAATAATTCCAATCCCTGCTTGAGATGCTTCTTTTTCCTTCAACAATTCTTCTTCACAACCTGTAATAAAATCTGATAAACTCTCTTCAACTTGGTACAATAAATAGACAATAATGAGCCTTATAAACTCCAAAGAGTTTACAATTACAAAGCACAATGCTTATCTCACAAAACCCATACCTATTCTTTGCAAGTAGAGTTCTACTGTAAAGAACAATTTCAAAACAAGTCCATCCATTTGGGCATCCCAAACTGAAGTCATAACTCAATGTTGATTACAAAGATATCTTGTAAGCTTCTCCTCAAAGTCGGCACCCAAGAATGGGCCCACTTAACTCAGCCTTATAAAATATCTTCTCATGCAAAAGTGTTAACTCCAAGATGCCAAATTGGGCACCAAAGGTGGGTCCAAGTCAATCTCTATTAACTAAAACATATCTCTCCATCAATTCATGTAAACAGGATGAATTATTGATCATCCCCACTTAACTGAATGTATCACCTATTATCTTTCATGCAACTAAAGTCATTAGTCATGCATTCCAAGTCAATGTATTATTTTTATTATTTAATCTCAGAATAAGATTACAATAATTCCAATCCTTTCTTGAGATGCTTCTTTTTCCTTCAACAATTCTTCTTCACAACCTGCAATAAAATCCGATAAACTCTCTTCAACTTTCTACAATAAATAGACAATAATGAGCCTTGTAAACTCCAAAGAGTTTACAATTACAAAGCATAATGCTTATCTCACAAAACCCATGCCTACTCTTTGCAAGTAGAGTTCTATTGTGAAGAACAATGTCAAAACAAGTTCTTCATCCATTTGGGCATCCCAAACTGAAGTCATAACTCAACGTTGATTACAAAGATATCTTGTAAGCTTCTCCTCAAAGTTGGCACCCAAGAATGGGCCCACTTAGCTCAGCCTTATAAAATATCTTCTCATGCAAAGTGTTAACTCCAAGATGCCAAATTGGGCACCCAAGGTGGGTCCAAGTCAATCTTTGTTAACTGAAACATATCTCTCCATCAATTCATGCAAACAGGATGAGCGATTGATCATCCCCACTTAACTGAATGTATCACCTGTTATCTTTCATGCAACTCAAGTCATTAGTCATGCATTCCAATTCAATGTATTATTTTTATTATTTAATCTCAGAATAAGATTACAATAATTCCAATCCTTGCTTGAGATGCTTCTTTTTCCTTCAACAATTCTTCTTCACAACCTGCAATAAAATCTGATAAACTCTCTTCAAATTGTTGCAATAAATAGAAAATAATGAGCCTTGTAAAATCCAAAGAGTTTACAATTACAAGGTAAAGCATGCTTATCTCTACAAAACCCAGTTTCCTACTTTTACAAGTATAGGACAGCCTACCAAGCGAAGAATAATGTCAAAATAAGTCCTTCATCCATTTGGGCATCCCAAACTGAAGTCATAACTCAATGTTGATTACAAAGATATATTGTAAGCTTCTCCTCAAAGTTGGCACCCAAGAATGGGCCCACTTAACTCAACCTTATAAAATATCTTCTCATGCAAAAGTGTTAACTCCAAGATGCCAAATTGGGTGCCCAAGGTGGGTCCAAGTCAATCTTTGTTAACTGAAACATATATTTCCATCAATTCGTGCAAACAAGATGTGTGATTGATCATCCCCATTTAACTGAATGTATCACCTGTTATCTTTCATGCAACTCAAGTCATTAGTCATACATTCCAAGTCAACTAAAGTCAACTAGAATTCAACTGAAACTAACTACATGCAACTAAAGATACCTGAACCATAACTGAACTAAACTAAACTAAACTAAACTGAACTGAACTTCATGCATGTAAACATCAATCCCTAACTTCTAGGATCTTTACATGCATTACTGAAGTGTTATCTTTTACTCCAAACAATTAACTTAACTCAAGGTGAGTTTCATCTTCCATGTGGGTGCCCCATGTGCTCCTATTTTGTAGGATCTCTTCATGGGTATCCCCACATGTTCCTATCATTTAGAATTAATTATAAATGTCAATTTATGTTCATTTCATTCAAAATTAATCTCTTTCTAATCCTAGTGTTTGGGGAACACTTTCCAAGGACTTCATTTGTGTAAAGATGGATGAGGAGGATGATTGCATGAATTTGTTATGTTTATTGGTGTACTTGTGGGAACACCTAGTCATGGCCATTCGGAGTTCCAATACCACCTTCAATATGGATGAAGTGGCTGGATTGTTAATATATGAAGATGTGCAAAGAAAATCTTTTGAAACAACTAAGGAGGCCCTTATTGTTCATGTTAGATTGAAGGGAAAAGGAAAGAAGAAAATGAAGAAAGAAATATTTAGATACAAATCCCATGGGAGATCTAAGTCTCCTAGAAATTCCAAGGAAAAGTGTTGGAATTACAAAAAATATAGTCATTTCTGCAAAGAGTGCAAGGAGGAGAAGAATAAGAAAAATAAATTCAATTATATTAGTGACACATGCATGAAAATATGTGTGGTTGGTTGACTTTGATGCTTCTTTCCACATGGCCTTGTATCAAGGTTGGTTCTCAAAGTATGAATAATATGATTGTGGGAAGGTGTACTTGGGTCAAAATCTCACTTGAAGATTGTTGGTTGAATGAAAGAGTCAATATTTGATTCCTGGATAGTAGAGTGAAGGGGGTCAATGGTGTCCTACATATCCCCGGTTTGGTACAAAAGGTCCACCTTTTGTAACCAAGTTAAATGATGTGGGTGTGCAGGTTGTCTTCTCAAATGGATGATGCAAGATGATGAGAGGAGCTAAGGTGATTGCTAATTGAGGTTTGGATAGATAGTTTATTTTAGCTTGATGCATGACCAAATGCCAAGGCCGCCTCTACACAGTCTCATGGTCTATTGAGACATATGTAAAAAGGTGAAATTTTTTGCAAAAAAGAAGGATGGCATTCAAAACATTTAGTTGGATAGTTTCTCTCAAGATGATTTTTTATAAAATCACTACTCCACTCTTGATGAGCTAGATATAAACTGCATGCCTCTTGACTATATTTTCAATAAATTTTGTCTCCTAAAACATTTCATTCCCTACAAACCTCCCCTAAGAAGTGCTAGATGTATGCTAAAAAAAATTATAGCTCTACATATCCTTTTCTTGCAAAAGTTTAAGATTACTAGTTTCTTGCTTGCTATTTTTGTCATGTTATTTAGCCAACTAGCTCATTTTTTTTGTATCAATCATGATGTGGCTCATGGAGGGTTATTCACTTTTATCTTTTCTAAGTGGCACTTGGAGTTTGTCGAACATTAATGTGATCCTAATGCTAGGATGATTTGGACCTTCTTTAATAGTGAAAATTATTCATTTGGCATTACTAATATTTCAATGTCATTAGATTTCCACAATCCATAAGAATCAGAGCAGCTATTTCTGGATTAGATTGTGTGAGCTTTTTTGGATCAACGTTTCGGATCACACTCCGTGATCCATCATCAGGATAGAGAGTTCAAGGAGATGTGATCCGAAACGTTGATCCAAAAAAGCTCACACAATCTAATCCAGAAATAGCTGCTCTGATTACTAATATTTGTGCTTCCAAATATGTTATTTGGTGTAGGAAGTTATTTCTGCACACCTTGTTTCCTTTTTGTTGTTCAAAGTCTGACCCATTTTTGGTATCATTGTTGGGTAGATGGCTTTTTGTATTGATTTCTTTGAGTGGGAGCTTGTTACAAAGAATCTTTTGACCTTGTTTCAACAAGGAGATGGCTAGCACAACTGGAATAATAGAGATTGAAAATTTTAACAAAGAAAACTTTGAGCTATGGAAGCTCAAGATGGAAAACATGTTGCTAGATCAAGATCAATGGATTGTTACATCTAGAAATGTGTCATCAGGCCATGAAATGCAAGATTGGGACGCACGGGATTGGATGGAGGCGATCTAACAAGACTCTCGCTGTTTCCAACTATGTTCTTCAAATGTCTGCGAAGAGAAACACTACTGGAAATTCCTTTTTGGGACAAATCCTGCTCAAATTCTTATAAGGTTAAATCTCAGTAGATACCTTTTCCTACAAAATAAAATGTATTCCCAAAGATGGGAAGAAGAGACTTATTAGACTGACACTGACAGGCAGGAGATTGCTGTTGACTGCCTTGAAACACGACCGCCATTCCCATGTTGAGACCAGATATACAGAATGAAAGGATGGTAGACCAAAGGAGAAAAGAAAGAAGGAGACAAAGAAAAAAAATATTTGGATCTAAATCCCATAGGGATCTAAGTCTCCTAGAAATTATAAGACAAAGTGTTGGAATTGCAACAAATTTGGTCATTTTTACAAAGAGTGTAAGGAGAAGAAGAAGAAAAAGAACTCCAATTCTAACTCTTGACAAATATTCTCTGGATGATGCAGATTCTTTTGTCACTACCTTGGCAACAAATGCATTGTAAGATATGTGGTTGATTGAATCTGGTACTTCTTTCCACATTACCTCACATCAAGGTTGGTTCTAAAATTATGAATAATAGGATGGTGGGAAGTTATGCTTGGATGATGACTCTCACATGAAGACTGTTGGTCATAAAAGAGTCAAGATTTGATTCCCAAATGGTAGAGAGAAGGGGTTCGATAGTTTCATGCATATTTTTTATTTGACACAAAAACCTACCTTTTGTGAGAAAGTTGAATGATATGGGTGTGTAATTTTTCTTCTTAAATGGAGGATGCAAGATGATGAGAGGAGCTATGGGGCTTGTTAAGGGTGTTCAGGTAGACACTATGTTTTAGTTGGATGCATGCACAATTCAATCATTCATGTGTGGGCATTACCTGAGTGTGTTGTGCTTATCTTAGGGACCCATTTGGATGTCTATAGGGCATTTGTCCCTCTCATACAAGTGGACATTCTTGATGATGTGGTTACTAGGTTTCTTAGAGTTGCTTTTGGTGATGTATTTTTTGATTTAGTGGAGGAAGAGGTGAAGGCGAAGGGCTTTTGTATCAATGCCAAGGTAGTGCAAAGTGGTGGTCTAGAAAAATTTAGAAATAATCTAGTGTTCACAAAATATGATTGTTAATGGTGGATGTGGTTTAATTAATGGTTGAAATAAAAAAAATATTAGGTTAAAGATTTGGATTTGAACTCATTTAAGTGTGTATTGTGGGTTTGTGTCTTGTTAGATTAAGGAGATCTTTTGATTGTATTGTTATTGCCAATCAATTTGTGAGTTTGTTAGAGTGAGATAAATTTTATAATATAGATTAAATTGGAGTTGATTTTTTTCATAATTTCATTTATATAGTTTTTTCTAATAAGTATTTTAATGAAAATGGATATGGAATCTTTTTATAGTTTACAATATGAGCTATTTGTTTTTTTCTAAGATGGCTTATAATATATGAGAGTGTTTCATACTCTCATATGACTTTACTTCTAATACGAGTACATACCCTACCTCTTTTAGTATCTGAACTTGTAGCCTCTTTTCAAAGAGTATAAATTCTCCACCATTAGACCAACATTAACATAATTTTAAAATATATATATATATATATATATATATATATATATTTACGTAAAATATCTTACTTTAATGAAATATTGTAACTATTTAAATTCTTTTTTTAAATGTAGCATAGATTCTAGTTAATGATAGAGAATAATGTTTAGAAAAACAAAAAAATATTATACACAAAATAAATTATTTTGTATATATATATATATAATTTGAGAGTTAAATTTGCACATTTTTATTACTTTTTTCAAGATGGATCAAAATAATAAATGAAATGAAAATATTTTTTAATTAAATAAATTAGAATTTTAAATATTATTAAGAAAAGAACAAACCTTTTTTTGTATTTTTCATGGTTTGAATGACTTTCTTAGATATAGTAGACTACCAACTCCATATGAAATTGGTTTAACTTTTTTCTATTTTTTTGTGCTTGGTAAACTTTTTTCACATGACCCATTGGCACAACACGCCCTCTAGTACCACAGGGTGGTGGAGAGACTAGACCTCATGACCTCTTGCCTGCAACAGGATGCTTTAGCCAATCAAGCTAGGCCCATCGCCCAGGTTTAACTTATTTCTTAAATTTATATTGAATACACAAATATTATGATAAATGCATAATTGTTTTATATTGAAAAAAAGTAAATTTAAGATAGAAGTTTCGATTGTTTTGAACATCTATTTTAAAATTAAAATAGACTATTTAAAAAATTAAACATACAACATTGTAAAAAACATATATTTATAAATAATGTTTTAAAAAATTAATTAAAAATTCTACTCCTAAATATAAGAATGTTCTATTTTGAAAAAATTTAAATTTATATATATTTAAATGTTCAATAAAAACCGTTTATGTTTAGTTTAGAAGAAAAAAAAAACTCATTGCTTGCATTTTCATATACCATAATTTTATATACCATAATTTTAGATGGGTAACAACCTTTCTTAATGCATGCAAAATAAGGAGCGAATTGAACCATTTGAAGATTTAAATGAAGACTTCTTCACAAAAGAATGTGAGGATGTGGATGAACTTTGGATTTTCAACAATTAATAAAACTTTAAAGACCAAATGGTTTGAAAATGATGTATGATCAATTATAAAATTAGAAAAAATAACAAGTGATTAGATCTTAAAACAATTAGCAAATGAAGCCCTAGAGGAAAACATATGGTTAGGTAGGATGCACTAAAAATATCACATAATGAAGCATAAAACTCTAAAGGAAGGTATAGCAAATGGAACACATGCCAGGTGAATCCAAACTCTAATCAAACTTGAAATGAAATGTATACACTTAGAAAAAGTCAAATATGAAACCCTTACTAAAAGAAGGATAAGCCTTAAGGTTAAAACCCTAGGTAGTTTTGAAATGTCAAATTTGACTCACATAATCTTCACAATTTAATGTGAGGAAAAATAATACCTCTCACATAAATACATATAATAATAAAATAAATATTGTTTAAATACATAATTAGCAAGTAGATAAATGAATTGGGATTGATACATAATTAAATGTAGAATTTTGATGAATTGAATGTGATGCTTAACTAGATTAAATATAGAAAAAATATTGTTGAAGATATAAGACTCAATTCATCACTATGTTAAAATTTCAGAGCTTTGTCAAACAACTATCTTGGAACCTGTGTTGTGTTAAGGTTTATATATATGTTTGTGAACTTGATCTCCAAGTCTAGAAGTGAACTAGCATGCAAACCTCACCCTATATCTACAAGAATGAATGTGTAGGAAATTGGCTACTAGAATATGTTCATATTGATCTTCTAATGTCTCAATCATGATAAAGAATTGGTGATGTTTACAAACATCTTTGAGAAATTTGTTGAAACTATTTTCTCTATATGATGCTCTCATTGAATGTCCTAATAATTCTTAGGTTCTGCATAACATTCTCTCAAATGAATGAATAAATATTTTAAATACAACAGCATATCACACATATCAATACAAATGTGCGGTACCTAGTTCAACTTGTAACTAGTGGGAGGAAGTTAGCAAGACTTAATTGGAATTTGAATTTTAAAAGCTTGAAGTTCATTTTGTACACTCACAAATCTAATCTAAAGTGGCAAAGACAATATCTATATCAATATCAATTTCTAAAAATGAATAATAAATAAATTAAGATAAAATAATGTCATGATTTGAATTCGTAGAAATATACACCACATCAAAAGTTGTTATTAAATAAAATACTCTAATTAAAACAAGGAAAAACAAAAAGAAGAAAAACAAAAATATACTACTTTCGCTATTTAATATCTTTAATATATTTAATTTTTTTTTAATGAAATATTAATATAAAAAATCCAATATACAAATGGAACTACAATATAAATCAGTCAAATTTGTATTTAATGGTTTTCACAATTATGTGCTAAGGGAGAGAAGCCTATGGCGGGTAGGGTTTTTGAGCGAGGGGGACACGTCATCAATGTCCTAGTCGGACAAAAAAATATTTGCCACGTCTCTTGACTGTCGAGTTGGAATCCTCATTTTTTTTTGTCTTTAATTGGGCACATTTATCAATGCTTTCAAATCATTTTTCATAAACCACAAAAAAGGTGATGAACCGATAGTGGGTCACTAAGTCATGTAATATTGGTATGTTGATGTGGCATTACATGATTGGTCAGTTTGTATATTTTTTGAATTAAAGTGATTGGTAGTTGGATATTAAGTGTAAATTTATTGGCACTTTTATTGCCCAAAAGTAGGCCCCAGACTGTCCAAAGTTGGGCCCCATACTGTCCAAATCTATACCCACAATTGGTACCTGACCCACAATAGACTCCTCTCCCTTAATCCCTTATAATTATAAGCATACCACTGATCCAGATGAACCTGAAACAAACCCATTAAAAAAATACAGGAATCAAACAAAGATCACGTGGTACGTGCTTTTTCTTTAATGCGCTATAAACCAGCCATCTTTGACTGTTGAATCAATAGCAGAATATATTGAAGATAATCATTATTATAAGGCCCTAAAATGCTATAAAACCCTCGTAAATGGAAAGGAAATAGACCAAATTGAACCGGAAGACCGGCTGCTTTGCTTTCCTCTTCAATGGCGTCGTTCTCTGTGCTGAAGGAGCTGGGTGACCTGAACAGCCTGGAGAAGCAGGTAAACGAGGCTCTGCTAAAAGCTTCACAAGGAAAGCTAATTCCCAACCCCATATCCCTGGCTTCTCTTCCTCTTCCTCAAACGGCTTTGGCCGAAAAGGCCATAGCCTACGCCAAATCATCCCTAAATTTAGAGGTTTTCCATCACAGCATGCGCTCCTACTATTTTGGCACAGCTATTGCTTCCCACCATTTCCCCCATTTTAACTGGGATCCGCACACAGCCTACCTGGCAGCCATGTTGCATGACGTGGGTCTAACGTCGGAGGCGTTCGCACTGACTCGGATGTCGTTCGAGTTCCATGGTGGCATCTTGGCCCGGGAGTTCCTATTGAAGGAAGGCGCGTCGCCACGTGTGAGTGACACGGTGGCAGAGGCCATCTTCAGGCATAGAGAAAATATTCACGTGGACGGTGTTGGCACGTGTGGACATTCGCCCGAGGGTATTGTGCTTATCTTAGGGACCCATTTGGATGTCTACGGAGCACTTTTGCCTCTGATACACGTGGACACTCTTGATGACGTGGTTACTAAGTTTCCTAGAGCTGCTTTTGGTGATGTATTTGCTGATTTAGTGGAGGAAGAGGTGAAGGTGAAGGGCTTTTGTGGCACCGCTAAGTTAGTGCAAAGTGGTGGTCTAGATAAATTTAGAAACAATCCAGTGTTTGCAAAATATGATTGTTAACGGTGGTCGATAGGTAGTGGTTGAAATAAAAAAAATCAGGTTAAGGATTTGGATTTGAACTTGGGTCTGTGTCTTGTTAAATTAGATAGATTTTTAAATGTATTGTTATTTTCAATTAATTTGAGAGTTTGTTAGAGAGATAAATTGTATTATATGGATTAAATTGGAGTTAGATTTTTTCATAATTTTATTTATATAAAAATTTTGGTATATATTTTAAGGGAAATGAACACTGAGTAAGAGTACAAGTTCTCCATCACTAGACCAACTTAGACATAAAATTTATTATTATTTTTTAAATTTATATTTGTAGTTAAAATATCTTGTTTTAATGAAACGCTCTAGGAACCGGTCCCCCTATAAACTTGCCCTTCGATACCACAAGTTTGGGAGGAGAAGACTAGACCAGACTAGACCTCGTGACCTCTTGCCTGCAACAAGATGCTTTAACCAATCGAGCTAGGTCCCCCACCCATAAATTTTTTAATATTATTAAGAAAAGTACGAGTCATTTTTTTAAGATTTCACATTTTAATTATATAATAAATTTAATGTATATTTAAGTATATATTATTTTCTTTGAGAGAAAAAGATGATTAAGTTTTATTGAGAGAAATTATAAATGAACACCAAAATTACAAATCTATGTTTTTTCTCTTTTTTAATAGAATTAGTGGCTTGAATGTCTTTCTTAGATGTACGGGAGAGGGACCTATAGTGGATCACCCTAACTTCATGTTTCTCAAAATCCTACATGGAAATTTCAAATCACTCACAATTTTGTACAACAATTTATTTGACAACTCATGTGCTTCTATATTTCGTTTTAGAGCCACATCATCAAATATAATGCCACATCAACATGTTTTTTGTTTAGGTATCCAGAAAGGCCCCAAAAATAAGTGAGACCAATAGTGGTGCACTAAGTCATGTTTTATTGGTGTGTGGATGTGGCATCACATGATTTGTCACTTTGCGTACTTTATGGATAAAAAGTATTTTGCAATTGGATATTAAAGTGCTCCACTATGGAGCCCACTGAGGACTACTTCTATCCCCACTATTGGACCCTTCTCCATTATGGGCCCCTCTCCCCTAGTAGACTACCAACTCTATATGAAGTAGGTTTAACTTACTTCACTAATTTGATTCATATTGAATACACAAATATTATAATAGATACATAATTGTTTATATTGAAACAAGAAAAAGAAAGTAAATTTAGGAGTGAACATTATTAATACAATTGCTTTGAACATCTATTTTAAATTTGAAATAGATTATTAAAAAAATTAAACGAGTCGCAAAATCAAATATTTTTTATTTTCAAAAATAAAACATAAATTTGTAAAATATGTTTTAAATTTTTTATTTAAAAAACTCTACTCTAAATATAAGAATATAACATTGTTAAAATTTAAATTTATATATTTAAATGTTGAATGAAAATGTTTATTCATGACTTTAAAAAATGAATTTATGGCTTACATTTGTATATACTTGTTTTTAGATGGGTAACATCCTTTCTTAATGCATATAGAATAATGAGCAATAAGATATGTAAATCTAAACAATAGAATAAATATCCATGTGTAGGTTTACTAAAGTAATTTGAGGAATGATTATATCCATTTGTAGGTATATGAAAGTAATTTGAAGAATGATGTTGAGTTGTGTGACCATGTTTACATTGTATTCAATCAAAAGCTAAAGGAGGATTGAGCCTATTGGATCCCAAAACACAAGGGGTATGTTTGTCAACAAAATGGATAATTATATTTGTTATAGGAGAAGAGCACGTAAAGATTGTTAAGAGTAAGGTGTCGACCTTTGATAATTCGTAGCATGACTATTTATTTATTTTCCTATGTAATTATTTATGTGCATCTATGATGTCATTTTGCGAGCCCCATTTATTGAAGTTACTCAAGTCAATGATAGAGTTAGAAATAGAAAGTTTCTATGAAAAGGGTGATTTTTAAAACTATTATACTATAGATCTAAATAAGTGTTCTTTGTTATAATTTCTTTGTGGATGATTATCTTTTTAGATTCATTTTACCATTTGTAGAAGTAGACAGAAGATTGTAGAAGAATAAGACTGGAAGAAATAAGTTACACAACATATACCGTGAAGAAACCCTTTCAGGAAAAAAAATCCACCAAGAATCAATGTATTATTTAATCTCATAATAAGATTACAATAATTCCAATCCCTGCTTGAGATGCTTCTTTTTCCTTCAACAATTCTTCTTCACAACCTGTAATAAAATCTGATAAACTCTCTTCAACTTGGTACAATAAATAGACAATAATGAGCCTTATAAACCCCAAAGAGTTTACAATTACAAAGCACAATGCTTATCTCACAAAACCCATACCTATTCTTTGCAAGTGAGTTCTGCATCAGAAGAACAATTTCTAAAATAAGTCCATCCATTTGGGCATCCTAAACCTAAGTCATAACTCAATGTTGATTACAAAGATATCTTGTAAGCTTCTCCTCAAAGTCGGCACCCAAGAATGGGCCCACTTAACTCAGCCTTATAAAATATCTTCTCATGCAAAAGTGTTAACTCCAAGATGCCAAATTGGGCACCAAAGGTGGGTCCAAGTCAATCTCTATTAACTAAAACATATCTCTCCATCAATTCATGTAAACAGGATGAATTATTGATCATCCCCACTTAACTCCATCATCGTAATATCAATTCTATTATCTTTCATGCAACTCAAGTCATTAGTCACATGTACCCCAAGTCAATGTATTATTTTTATTATTTAATCTCAGAATAAGATTACAATAATTCCAATCCTTTCTTGAGATGCTTCTTTTTCCTTCAACAATTCTTCTTCACAACCTGCAATAAAATCCGATAAACTCTCTTCAACTTTCTATAATAAATAGACAATAATGAGCCTTGTAAACTCCAAAGAGTTTACAATTACAAAGCATAATGCTTATCTCACAAAACCCATGCCTACTCTTTGCAAGTAGAGTTCTATTGTGAAGAACAATGTCAAAACAAGTTCTTCATCCATTTGGGCATCCCAAACTGAAGTCATAACTCAACGTTGATTACAAAGATATCTTGTAAGCTTCTCCTCAAAGTTGGCACCCAAGAATGGGCCCACTTAACTCAGCCTTATAAAATATCTTCTCATGCAAAGTGTTAACTCCAAGATGCCAAATTGGGCACCCAAGGTGGGTCCAAGTCAATCTTTGTTAACTGAAACATATCTCTCCATCAATTACATGCAAACAGATTTGTTTTATTGATCATCCCTCAATTAATCAATGTATCACCTATCTTTCACATAACTCAAGTCACATTAGTCATGCATTCCAAGTCATTGTATTATTTTATTATTTACCTCGAACAGACAAAATAATTCCAATCCTTGCTTGAGATGCTTCTTTTTCCTTCAATAGTTCTTTCACAACCTCCGCAATGTGTCCGATAAACTTCTCTGTATTGCAATAAATAGAAAATAATGAGCCTTGTAAAACTACAAAGAGTTTACAATTGCAAAGCACAATGCTTATCTCACAAAACCTGCTTCCACTTTTTTTTACAAGTAGAGTTCTACCATGAAGAACAATGTCAAAATAAGTCCTTCATCCATTTGGGCATCCCAAACTGAAGTCATAACTCAATGTTGATTACAAAGATATATTGTAAGCTTCTCCTCAAAGTTGGCACCCAAGAATGGGCCCACTTAACTCAACCTTATAAAATATCTTCTCATGCAAAAGTGTTAACTCCAAGATGCCAAATTGGGTGCCCAAGGTGGGTCCAAGTCAATCTTTGTTAACTGAAACATATATTTCCATCAATTCATGCAAACAAGATGTGTGTTTGATCATCCCCATTTAACTGAATGTATCACCTGTTATCTTTCATGTAACTCAAGTCATTAGTCATACATTCCAAGTCAACTAAAGTCAACTAGAATTAACTCCAAATTAACTACAGACAACCACAAGAATTCTAACTAGAAGATAACTTTCAATCAAATCAAATCCAACTAAACTAACTCAGTCTCATGCATGTAAAATATCAATCCCTAACTTCTAGATTCTTACATGCACATCATATGTTAGTCTTTTACTCCAAACAATTAACTTAACTCAAGGTGAGTTTCATCTTCCATGTGGGTGCCCCATGTACTCCTATTTTGTAGGATCTCTTCATGGGTATCCCCACATGTTCCTATCATTTAGAATTAATTATAAATGTCAATTTATGTTCATTTCATTCAAATTAATCTTTCAATCCTTAGTGTTCGGGAAACACTCTCTTCAGTTTAATTTTCATTGTGTAAAGATGGAGAGGAGGGAGGATTGCATGAATTTGTTATGTTTATTGGTGTACTTGTGGGAACACCTAGTCATGGCCATTGGGAGTTCCAATACCACCTTCAATATGGATGAAGTGGCTGGATTGTTAATATATGAAGATGTGCAAATAAAATCTTTTGAAACAACTAAGGAGGCCCTTATTGTTCATGTTAGATTGAAGGGAAAAGGAAAGAAGAAAATGAAGAAAGAAATATTTAGATACAAATCCCATGGGAGATCTAAGTCTCCTAGAAATTCCAAGGAAAAGTGTTGGAATTACAAAAATAATAGTCATTTCCGCAAAGAGTGCAAGGAGGAGAAGAATAAGAAAAATAAATTCAATTATATTAGTGACACATGCATGAAAATATGTGTGGTTGGTTGACTTTGATGCTTCTTTCCACATGGCCTTGTATCAAGGTTGGTTCTCAAAGTATGAATAATATGATTGTGGGAAGGTGTACTTGGGTCAAAATCTCACTTGAAGATTTGTTATGAATGAAAGAATAACATTTGATTCGGATAGTAGAGAGTGGTAACAATGGTGTCCTACATATCTCCTCTCAAGTTTGGTGCTAAAAGGTCCACCAAATTGCCAATGATGGGTGTGCTGTCTTCCTCAAATGGATGATGCAAGATGAGAGAGGAGCTAAGGTGATTGCTTAAATTGAGGTTTGGATAGATAGTTTATTTTAGAAGCTGATGCATGCATGATTCAATGCACAGTTATTGTATTCTCCTTCTCTTTCTCACATGGTTCTACATTAGTCTCTTCGTCTATTGAGACATATGTAAAAGGTGAAATTTTTTGCAAAAAGAAGGATGGTATTCAAATATTTAGTTGGATAGTTTCTTCAAGATGATTTTTTTATAAAAATCACTTCATCTAATTTTGATATTTAGATAGAAACCTGATGCCTCTTTTGACTATATTTTCAATAAATTTGCCCTTAAAACATTTCATCTTTACAACCTCCTTCAAGAAGTGTGTTGTGATGTGTGCTAAAAAATTATAGCTCTGTCCCAAAAGCTTAAGATTACTAGTTTCTTACGGTTATTTTTATTTGGTGTTATTTTAGAAATAACTAGCTCATTTTTTTTGTAGCAATCATGATGTGGCGCATGGAGGGTTATTCACTTTTATCTTTTCTAAGTGGCACTTGGAGTTTGTCGAACATTAATGTGATCCTAATGCTAGGATGATTTGGACCTTCTTTAATAGTGAAAATTATTCATTTGGCATTACTAATATTTGTGCTTCCAAATATGTTATTTGGTGTAGGAAGTTATTTCTGCACACCTTGTTTCCTTTTTGTTGTTCAAAGTCTGACCCATTTTTGGTATCATTGTTGGGTAGATGGCTTTTTGTATTGATTTCTTTGAGTGGGATCTTGTTACAAAGAATCTTTTGACCTTGTTTCAACAAGGAGATGGCTAGCACAACTGGAATAATAGAGATTGAAAATTTTAACAAAGAAAACTTTGAGCTATGGAAGCTCAAGATGGAAAACATGTTGCTAGATCAAGATCAATGGATTGTTACATCTAGAAATATGTCATCAGCCATGAAATAAGAAGATTGGGATTTAATGGATTGGATGGATAAGGATCTAATAAGACTCTCGTTGTTTAACTATGTTCTTCTAAATGTTCATGAAGAGAACACCATTGAAATTTTTTGGGATAAACTTGCTCAAATTTATACAAGCTAAATCTCTAGATACCTTTTTCCTCTACAAAAATAAATGTAATTCTTAAAGATGGAAATAAAGGGACTCATTGTGATCATCTAATGGTCATCATGTTCGCTTTCCTAGTTGAACTCCATTTACAGAAATGAGGAGGATGATCATTGCATGACTTTTGTTGTGTTCATTGTTGGGATTTGCACTACACCTTGTCATAGTCTTGGAAGTTCCACACCTGCAATGATGGACAAAATTTGTTGCATCATTGTTATCTGTGATATGGGTAAAAATATTTTGGAATGGCTAAGAGGTCGTTGTTACTTATGCAGACCAAAGGAGAAAAGAAGGAGAGACAAAGAAAAAAATATTTGATCTAAACCAGGATCTAAGTCTCCTAGGAAATCATAAGACAAAAGTGTTGAATTGCAACAAATTTTGGTCATTTTTTACAAAGAGTAAGGAGAAGAAGAAAAAGAACCCCAATTCTTAACCTTGACAACAGCCTCTGGATGATGCATTCTTTTGTCACCACCTGGCACAACAATGCATTGTAAGATATGATTGAATCGCACTTCTTTCCACATTCTCAAGGCTGGTTCCCAAAATTATGTAATAATAGGACAGGGAAGAGGCAAGTGCCTGGATGATGACTTCTACATGAAGACTTGGTCATGAAAAGAGTCAAGATTTGATTCCCAAATGGTAGGAGAGAAAGGTTCGAGAAGTCATGTTTTTATTTGACACAAAAACCTACCTTTTGTGAGAAAGTTGAATGATATGGGTGTGTAATTTTTCTTCTTAAATGGAGGCTGCAAGATGATGAGAGGAGCTATGGGGCTTGTTAAGGGTGTTCAGGTAGACACTATGTTTTAGTTGGATGCATGCACAATTCAATCATTCATGTGTGGGCATTACCTGAGTGTGTTGTGCTTATCTTAGGGACCCATTTGGATGTCTATAGGGCATTTGTCCCTCTCATACAAGTGGACACTCTTGATGATGTGGTTACTAGGTCTCTTAGAGTTGCTTTTGGTGATGTATTTTTTGATTTAGTGGAGGAAGAGGTGAAGGCGAAGGGCTTTTGTATCAATGCCAAGGTAGTGCAAAGTGGTGGTCTAGAAAAATTTAGAAATAATCTAGTGTTCGCAAAATATGATTGTTAATGGTGGATGTGGTTTAATTAATGGTTGAAATAAAAAAAATATTAGGTTAAAGATTTGGATTTGAACTCATTTAAGTGTGTATTGTGGGTTTGTGTCTTGTTAGATTAAGGAGATCTTTTGATTGTATTGTTATTGCCAATCAATTTGTGAGTTTGTTATTGAGTAGATAAATTTATAACATAGATTAAATTGAGTTTTTTTCATAATTTCATATATAGTTTTTCTCATAATTATTTGAAAATGATATGGAATCTTTTATAGCTTTACAATATGAGCTATTTGTTTTTTCTAAGATGGCTATAATATATGAGAGTGCTTCATACTCTCATATGACTTTACTTCTCTAATACTTGAAAGCATACCCTACCTTCCTTTTAGTATATCCTCGAACTTGTGTAGCCCTTTCTTCAAAGAGGGTAAATTTCACCATTGGACCAACATTAACATAATTTTGAATATATATATACATATATATTTACGAAATATCTTACTTTAATGAAATATTGTAAATTATTTAAATTCTTTTTAAATGTATATAGATTCCAGAAGTTAACATAGAGAATAATGTTTAGAAAAACAAAAAAATATTATACACAAAATAAATTATTTTGTATAGATATATATAATTTGAGAGTTAAATTTGCACATTTTTATTACTTTTTTCAAGATGGATCAAAATAATAAATGAAATGAAAATATTTTTTAATTAAATAAATTAGAATTTTAAATATTATTAAGAAAAGAACAAACCTTTTTTTGTATTTTTCATGGTTTGAATGACTTTCTTAGATATAGTAGACTACCAACTCCATATGAAATTGGTTTAACTTTTTTCTATTTTTTTTGTGCTTGGTAAACTTTTTTCACATGACCCATTGGCACAACACGCCCTCTAGTACCACAGGGTGGTGGAGAGACTAGACCTCATGACCTCTTGCCTGCAACAGGATGCTTTAGCCAATCAAGCTAGGCCCATCGCCCAGGTTTAACTTATTTCTTAAATTTATATTGAATACACAAATATTATGATAAATGCATAATTGTTTTATATCTAAAAAAAGTAAATTTAAGACAAAGTTTCGACATTAAAACATCATCTATTTTAAAATTAATAGACTCATTTTAAAATTAAACATATTAACATTGTAAAAACATATATTTATAAATAATGTTTTAAAAAATTAATTAAAAATCTCTACTCCTAAATAATATAAGTATAACGTTCTATTTTGAAAATTTTAACTATATATAATAAATAACAATAAAGTTCCGCTATGCTTAGTTTAGAAGAAAAAACTCATTTGCATTTCATATATATACCATACTTTTAGATGGGTAAATAATCCTTAATGCATAATGCAAAATATATTTATCTCTCTGAACCATTTGAAGATTTAAATGAAGACTTTTCACAAAGAAGAATGTGAGGATGATGAATCCTGACAACAAATAATTAATAAACTTAAAGCACCAAATGGTTTGAAAATGATGTACATCAATTATAAAATTAGAAAAATAACAAGATTAGATCTTTGAAACAATTAGCAAATGCAGTCTAGAGGAAAACACATATGTCAAGGAATCTAAGCATAAACTCTAGTTGCAGAGCAAATGGAACATGAATCCAAACTCAATTGCAAACTCTGAAATGAAAATGGCTGGCTAATTAGAAAAGTCAAATATGAAACCCTACCAAGAAGGATAAGTCTTAAGGTTAAACCCTAGGTAGTTTTGAAATGTCAAATTTAAGACTCACATACCCTCACAATTTAATGTAAGGAAAATAAATACATATAATAATAAAATAAATATTGTTTAAATACATAATTAGCAAGTAGATAAATGAATTGGGATTGATACATAATTAAATGTAGAATTTTGATGAATTGAATGTGATGCTTTACTAGATTAAATATAGAAAAAATATTGTTGAAGATATAAGACTCAATTCATCACTATGTTAAAATTTCAGAGCTTTGTCAAACAACTATCTTGGAACCTGTGTTGTGTTAAGGTTTATATATATGTTTGTGAACTTGATCTCCAAGTCTAGAAGTGAACTAGCATGCAAACCTCACCCTATATCTACAAGAATGAATGTGTAGGAAATTGGCTACTAGAATATGTTCATATTGATCTTCTAATGTCTCAATCATGATAAAGAATTGGTGATGTTTACAAACATCTTTGAGAAATTTGTTGAAACTATTTTCTCTATATGATGCTCTCATTGAATGTCCTAATAATTCTTAGGTTCTGCATAACATTCTCTCAAATGAATGAATAAATATTTTAAATACAACAGCATATCACACATATCAATACAAATGTACGGTACCTAGTTCAACTTGTAACTAGTGGGAGGAAGTTAGCAAGACTTAATTTGAATTTGAATTTTAAAAGCTTGAAGTTCATTTTGTACACTCACAAATCTAATCTAAAGTGGCAAAGGCAATATCTATATCAATATCAATTTCTAAAAATGAATAATAAATAAATTAAGATAAAATAATGTCATGATTTGAATTCGTAGAAATATACACCACATCAAAAGTTGTTATTAAATAAAATACTCTAATTAAAATAAGAAAAACAAAAGAAAGAAAACAAAAATATACTACTTCGCTATTTACATCTTTGCATATTATAATTTTTTTAATGAAATATTAATATAAAAAATCCAATATACAAATGTGAACTACAATATAACCGTACCACCATTTAATGGTTTTCACAATTACGTGCTAAGGAGAGAAGGCTTCATGGTGGGTGGGGTTTTTGATGAGGGTAACACGCCAATGTCCTAAATATCGACAAAAAATATTTGCCACGTCTCTGGACTGTCGAGTTGGAATCCTCATTTTTTTTTGGCGATAATTGGGCACATTTATCAATGCTTTCAAATCATTTTTCATAAACCACAAAAAAGGTGATGAACCGATAGTGGGTCACTAAGTCATGTAATATTGGTATGTTGATGTGGCATTACATGATTGGTCAGTTTGTATATTTTTTGAATTAAAGTGATTGGTAGTTGGATATTAAGTGTAAATTTATTGGCACTTTTATTGCCCAAAAGTAGGCCCCAGACTGTCCAAATCTATACCCACAATTGGTACCTGACCCACAACAATTGGTACCTGACCCACAATAGACTCCTCTCCCTTAGTCCCTTATAATTACAAGCATACCACTGATCCAGATGAACTGGGAAACAAACCCATTAAAAAAAATACGTGAATCAAAGATCACGCAGGCTTGCTTCTTTAATGCGCCATAAACCTACCATCTTTCGATCGCTGAATCAATGGCGATATTGAAGTTTTCTTTATCGCTTATAAATCCCATCTTGGATCTGAATCAATAAAGCAGAATATATTGGAAGATAATCATTATAAGGTCTTCCAAAATGCTATACAGTGTAAAACCCGAATGGAAGAGAAAGCGAAATAGACTTCAAATTGAACCGAACCGGTCATGGTTTTCCTCTTCACGAAGCGCCGCTTCCTGCAATGAAGGAGTCGGGTGACCGAATGTACCGAGGAAGCGTAAACGAGGCTCTGCTAAAAGCTTCACAAGGAAAGCTAATTCCCAACCCCATATCCCTGGCTTCTCTTCCTCTTCCTCAAACGGCTTTGGCCGAAAAGGCCACAGCCTACGCCAAATCATCCCTACATTTAGAGGTTTTCCATCACAGCATGCGCTCCTACTATTTTGGCACAGCTATTGCTTCCCACCATTTCCATTTGAATCGGATCCCATCACCACCCGCCCATATATATACATGCTTTTTCGTATGACGGTCTTCGAGGCGTCAAGATCGTGACTTGGACGACGTCGCTCGAGTTCCATGGTATCATCTTGGTCTCAGGAGTTCCTTATTAGCTGGAAGGAAGGCGCGTCGCCACGTGTGAGTGACACGGTGGCAGAGGCCATCTTCAGGCATAGAGAAAATATTCACGTGGACGGTGTTGGCACGTGTGGACATTCGCCCGAGGGTATTGTGCTTATCTTAGGGACCCATTTGGATGCCTACGGAGCATTTTTGCCTCTGATGCACGTGGACACTCTTGATGACGTGGTTACTAAGTTTCCTAGAGCTGCTTTTGGTGATGTATTTGCTGATTTAGTGGAGGAAGAGGTGAAGGTGAAGGGCTTTTGTGGCACCGCTAAGTTAGTGCAAAGTGGTGGTCTAGATAAATTTAGAAACAATCCAGTGTTTGCAAAATATGATTGTTAACGGTGGTCGATAGGTAGTGGTTGAAATAAAAAAAAATCAGGTTAAGGATTTGGATTTGAACTTGGGTCTGTGTCTTGTTAAATTAGATAGATTTTTAAATGTATTGTTATTTTCAATTAATTTGGAGAGCTTATAGAGAGAGAGATAAATTGTAATATATGATTAAATTTGAAAGGATTTTTCATAATTTTATTTATATGTACTCTTTGGCATATATTTTAAGGGAAATGAACACTGGTAAGAGTACAAGTTCTCCATCACTGGCTAGACCAACTTAGACATAAAATTTATTATTATTTTTTAAATTTATATTTGTAGTTAAAATATCTTGTTTTAATGAAACGCTCTAGGAACCGGTCCCCCTATAAACTTGCCCTTCGATACCACAAGTTTGGGAGGAGAAGACTAGACCAGACTAGACCTCGTGACCTCTTTCCTGCAACAAGATGCTTTAACCAATCGAGCTAGGTCCCCCACCCATAAATTTTTTAATATTATTAAGAAAAGTACGAGTCATTTTTTTAAAATTTCACATTTTAATTATATAATAAATTTAATGTATATTTAAGTATATATTATTTTCTTTGAGAGAAAAAGACAGATTGCTTTTATTGAGAGAAATTATAATGAACACCAAAATTACATACAAATCTATGTTTTTCTCTTTAATAGAATTAGTATTTGAATGTCTTTCTTAGATGTACGGGAGAGGGACCTATAGTGGATCACCCTAACTTCATGTTTCTCAAAATCCTACATGGAAATTTCAAATCACTCACAATTTTGTACAACAATTTATTTGACAACTCATGTGCTTCTATATTTCGTTTTAGAGCCACATCATCAAATATAATGCCACATCAACATGTTTTTTGTTGAGGTATCCAGAAAGGCCCCAAAAATAAGTGAGACCAATAGTGGTGCACTAAGTCATGTTTTATTGGTGTGTGGATGTGGCATCACATGATTTGTCACTTTGCGTACTTTATGGATAAAAAGTATTTTGCAATTGGATATTAAAGTGCTCCACTATGGAGCCCACTGAGGACTACTTCTATCCCCACTATTGGACCCTTCTCCATTATGGGCCCCTCTCCCCTAGTAGACTACCAACTCTATATGAAGTAGGTTTAACTTACTTCACTAATTTGATTCATATTGAATACACAAATATTATAATAGATACATAATTGTTTATATTGAAAAAAGAAAAAGAAAGTAAATTTAGGAGTGAACATTATTAAAACAATTGCTTTGAACATCTATTTAAATTTTGAAATAGATTATTAAAAAAATTAAACAAGTCACAATATAAACATTTTTTTATTTTTAAAAAATAAAACATAAATTTGTAAATATGTTTTAATTTTTTTATTTAAAAACTCGCTTCTAAATATTAGAATATATTTTTTGTTAAAATTCTAGCCTGTATATTTTAAATGTTGAATGAAAGTGTTTTTCAGATTTTAAAAGAATTAAATCTCTATATGGCTTGGATTTGTATATACCTGTTTTTAGATGGTAACATCCTTTCTTAATGTATGGCAGGAATAATGAGCAATAAGATATGTAAATCTAAACAATAGAATAAATATCCATGTGTAGGTTTACTAAAGTAATTTGAGGAATGATTATATCCATTTGTAGGTATATGAAAGTAATTTGAAGAATGATGTTGAGTTGTGTGACCATGTTTACATTGTATTCAATCAAAAGCTAAAGGAGGATTGAGCCTATTGGATCCCAAAACACAAGGGGTATGTTTGTCAACAAAATGGATAATTATATTTGTTATAGGAGAAGAGCACGTAAAGATTGTTAAGAGTAAGGTGTCGACCTTTGATAATTCGTAGCATGACTATTTATTTATTTTCCTATGTAATTATTTATGTGCATCTATGATGTCATTTTGCGAGCCCCATTTATTGAAGTTACTCAAGTCAATGATAGAGTTAGAAATAGAAAGTTTCTATGAAAAGGGTGATTTTTAAAACTATTATACTATAGATCTAAATAAGTGTTCTTTGTTATAATTTCTTTGTGGATGATTATCTTTTTAGATTCATTTTACCATTTGTAGAAGTAGACAGAAGATTGTAGAAGAATAAGACTGGAAGAAATAAGTTACACAACATATACCGTGAAGAAACCCTTTCAGGAAAAAAAATCCACCAAGAATCAATGTATTATTTAATCTCATAATAAGATTACAATAATTCCAATCCCTGCTTGAGATGCTTCTTTTTCCTTCAACAATTCTTCTTCACAACCTGTAATAAAATCTGATAAACTCTCTTCAACTTGGTACAATAAATAGACAATAATGAGCCTTATAAACTCCAAAGAGTTTACAATTACAAAGCACAATGCTTATCTCACAAAACCCATACCTATTCTTTGCAAGTAGAGTTCTACTGTAAAGAACAATTTCAAAACAAGTCCATCCATTTGGGCATCCCAAACTGAAGTCATAACTCAATGTTGATTACAAAGATATCTTGTAAGCTTCTCCTCAAAGTCGGCACCCAAGAATGGGCCCACTTAACTCAGCCTTATAAAATATCTTCTCATGCAAAAGTGTTAACTCCAAGATGCCAAATTGGGCACCAAAGGTGGGTCCAAGTCAATCTCTATTAACTAAAACATATCTCTCCATCAATTCATGTAAACAGGATGAATTATTGATCATCCCCACTTAACTGAATGTATCACCTATTATCTTTCATGCAACTCAAGTCATTAGTCATGCATTCCAAGTCAATGTATTATTTTTATTATTTAATCTCAGAATAAGATTACAATAATTCCAATCCTTTCTTGAGATGCTTCTTTTTCCTTCAACAATTCTTCTTCACAACCTGCAATAAAATCCGATAAACTCTCTTCAACTTTCTACAATAAATAGACAATAATGAGCCTTGTAAACTCCAAAGAGTTTACAATTACAAAGCATAATGCTTATCTCACAAAACCCATTCCTACTCTTTGCAAGTAGAGTTCTATTGTGAAGAACAATGTCAAAACAAGTTCTTCATCCATTTGGGCATCCCAAACTGAAGTCATAACTCAACGTTGATTACAAAGATATCTTGTAAGCTTCTCCTCAAAGTTGGCACCCAAGAATGGGCCCACTTAACTCAGCCTTATAAAATATCTTCTCATGCAAAGTGTTAACTCCAAGATGCCAAATTGGGCACCCAAGGTGGGTCCAAGTCAATCTTTGTTAACTGAAACATATCTCTCCATCAATTCATGCAAACAGGATGAGCGATTGATCATCCCCACTTAACTGAATGTATCACCTGTTATCTTTCATGCAACTCAAGTCATTAGTCATGCATTCCAAGTCAATGTATTATTTTTATTATTTAATCTCATAATAAGATTACAATAATTCCAATCCTTGCTTGAGATGCTTCTTTTTCCTTCAACAATTTTCAACCCACAAAATCTCGATAAAATTCCTTCCAAATTGTTGCACAAATAGAAAATAATGAGCCTTGTAAAATCCAAAGAGTTTACAATTACAAAGCACAATGCTTATCTCACAAAACCCAAGCCTACTCTTTACAAGTAGAGTTCTACCATGAAGAACAATGTCAAAATAAGTCCTTCATCCATTTGGGCATCCAAAACTGAAGTCATAACTCAATGTTGATTACAAAGATATATTGTAAGCTTCTCCTCAAAGTTGGCACCCAAGAATGGGCCCACTTAACTCAACCTTATAAAATATCTTCTCATGCAAAAGTGTTAACTCCAAGATGCCAAATTGGGTGCCCAAGGTGGGTCCAAGTCAATCTTTGTTAACTGAAACATATATTTCCATCAATTCATGCAAACAAGATGTGTGATTGATCATCCCCATTTAACTGAATGTATCACCTGTTATCTTTCATGCAACTCAAGTCATTAGTCATACATTCCAAGTCAACTAAAGTCAACTAGAATTCAACTGAAACTAACTACATGCAACTAAAGATACCCGAACCATAACTGAACTAAACTAAACTAAACTAAACTGAACTGAACTTCATGCATGTAAACATCAATCCCTAACTTCTAGATCTACATGGTGCATTATCAAGTATGTTATCTTTTACTCCATCAACTTTAATCACAGAGTTTATCTTCCACGTGGGTGCCCCATGTCTATTTTGTAGGATCTCTTCACAAAATTAATCTCTTCTAATCCTAGTGTTGGGGAACATCTCCTTCCAAGGACTTCATTTTGTGTAAAGATGGATATAGAGGATTGCATGAATTTGTTATGTTTATTGGTGTACTTGTGGGAACACCTAGTCATGGCCATTGGGAGTTCCAATACCACCTTCAATATGGATGAAGTGGCTGGATTGTTAATATATGAAGATGTGCAAAGAAAATATTTTGAAACAACTAAGGAGGCCCTTATTGTTCATGTTAGATTGAAGGGAAAAGGAAAGAAGAAAATGAAGAAAGAAATATTTAGATACAAATCCCATGGGAGATCTAAGTCTCCTAGAAATTCCAAGGAAAAGTGTTGGAATTACAAAAAATATAGTCATTTCCGCAAAGAGTGCAAGGAGGAGAAGAATAAGAAAAATAAATTCAATTATATTAGTGACACGTGCATGAAAATATGTGTGGTTGGTTGACTTTGATGCTTCTTTCCACATGGCCTTGTATCAAGGTTGGTTCTCAAAGTATGAATAATATGATTGTGGGAAGGTGTACTTGGGTCAAAATCTCACTTGAAGATTGTTGGTTGAATGAAAGAGTCAATATTTGATTCCTGGATAGTAGAGTGAAGGGGGTCAATGGTGTCCTACATATCCCCGGTTTGGTACAAAAGGTCCACCTTTTGTAACCAAGTTAAATGATGTGGGTGTGCAGGTTGTCTTCTCAAATGGATGATGCAAGATGATGAGAGGAGCTAAGGTGATTGCTAATTGAGGTTTGGATAGATAGTTTATTTTAGCTTGATGCATGCATGATTCAATGCAATAGTTATTGTATTCTCCTTCCTCTTTCATGGCCCTACATTAGTCTCATGGTCTATTGAGACATATGTAAAAAGGTGAAATTTTTTGCAAAAAAGAAGGATGGCATTCAAAACATTTAGTTGGATAGTTTCTCTCAAGATGATTTTTTATAAAATCACTACTCCACTCTTGATGAGCTAGATAGAAACTGCATGCCTCTTGACTATATTTTCAATAAATTTTGTCTCCTAAAACATTTCATCTCTTACAAACCTCCCCAAGAAGTGTGTTGTGATGTATGCTAAAAAAAATTATAGCTCTACATATCCTTTTCTTGCAAAAGTTTAAGATTACTAGTTTCTTGCTTGCTATTTTTGTCATGTTATTTAGCCAACTAGCTCATTTTTTTTGTATCAATCATGATGTGGCTCATGGAGGGTTATTCACTTTTATCTTTTCTAAGTGGCACTTGGAGTTTGTCGAACATTAATGTGATCCTAATGCTAGGATGATTTGGACCTTCTTTAATAGTGAAAATTATTCATTTGGCATTACTAATATTTGTGCTTCCAAATATGTTATTTGGTGTAGGAAGTTATTTCTGCACACCTTGTTTCCTTTTTGTTGTTCAAAGTCTGACCCATTTTTGGTATCATTGTTGGGTAGATGGCTTTTTGTATTGATTTCTTTGAGTGGGAGCTTGTTACAAAGAATCTTTTGACCTTGTTTCAACAAGGAGATGGCTAGCACAACTGGAATAATAGAGATTGAAAATTTTAACAAAGAAAACTTTGAGCTATGGAAGCTCAAGATGGAAAACATGTTGCTAGATCAAGATCAATGGATTGTTACATCTAGAAATATGTCATCAGCCATGAAATAAGAAGATTGGGATTTAATGGATTGGATGGATAAGGATCTAATAAGACTCTCGTTGTTTAACTATGTTCTTCTAAATGTTCATGAAGAGAACACCATTGAAATTTTTTGGGATAAACTTGCTCAAATTTATAAGGTTAAATCTCTAGTAGATACCTTTTTCCTACAAAATAAAATGTATTCCCTAAAGATGGAAGAAGGTGGATCTATTGTAGATCATCTTAATGCATTCATCATGTTCGTTTCCTAGTTGAGCTCCATTGGTGAAATATGGAGGAGGAGGATCATTGCATGACTTTGTTGTGTTCATTGTTGGACTTGTGCAACCACCTTGTCATAGTCTTTGGAAGTTCCAATACCACCTACAATATGGATGAAATGGTTGCATCATTGTTATCTAAAGATATGTATAAAAATATTTTGAATGGCTAAGGAGGTCGTTGTTATTTATGGTAGACCAAAGGAGAAAAGAAAGAAGGAGACAAAGAAAAAAAATATTTGGATCTAAATCCCATAGGGATCTAAGTCTCCTAGAAATTATAAGACAAAGTGTTGGAATTGCAACAAATTTGGTCATTTTTACAAAGAGTGTAAGGAGAAGAAGAAGAAAAAGAACTCCAATTCCTGCCGAAACAAACAAACTCTTGACACTGATGATGCATTCTTTGTCAATACCTTGGCAACAAACGACAAAGATATGTGGTTGATTTGAATCCGTACTGCCCACACACACCTCCTCACACCAGTGTTGGTCTAAAATTTTAACAATAGATGCGGTGGAAGTTATGCTTGATGATGACTCTCACATGAAGACCTAGTTGGTCATAAAGAGTCAAGATTTGATTCCCAAACAGAGAGAGAGAAGGGGTTCGATAGTTTCATGCATATTTTTTATTTGACACAAAAACCTACCTTTTGTGAGAAAGTTGAATGATATGGGTGTGTAATTTTTCTTCTTAAATGGAGGATGCAAGATGATGAGAGGGGCTATGGGGCTTGTTAAGGGTGTTCAGGTAGACACTATGTTTTAGTTGGATGCATGCACAATTCAATCATTCATGTGTGGGCATTACCTGAGTGTGTTGTGCTTATCTTAGGGACCCATTTGGATGTCTATAGGGCATTTGTCCCTCTCATACAAGTGGACACTCTTGATGATGTGGTTACTAGGTTTCTTAGAGTTGCTTTTGGTGATGTATTTTTTGATTTAGTGGAGGAAGAGGTGAAGGCGAAGGGCTTTTGTATCAATGCCAAGGTAGTGCAAAGTGGTGGTCTAGAAAAATTTAGAAATAATCTAGTGTTCGCAAAACATGATTGTTAATGGTGGATGTGGTTTAATTAATGGTTGAAATAAAAAAAATATTAGGTTAAAGATTTGGATTTGAACTCATTTAAGTGTGTATTGTGGGTTTGTGTCTTGTTAGATTAAGGAGATCTTTTGATTGTATTGTTATTGCCAATCAATTTGTGAGTTTGTTAGAGTGAGATAAATTTTATAATATAGATTAAATTGGAGTTGATTTTTTTCATAATTTCATTTATATAGTTTTTTCTAATAAGTATTTTAATGAAAATGGATATGGAATCTTTTTATAGTTTACAATATGAGCTATTTGTTTTTTTCTAAGATGGCTTATAATATATGAGAGTGTTTCATACTCTCATATGACTTTACTTCTAATACGAGTACATACCCTACCTCTTTTAGTATCTGAACTTGTAGCCTCTTTTCAAAGAGTATAAATTCTCCACCATTAGACCAACATTAACATAATTTTAAAATATATATATATATATATATATTTACGTAAAATATCTTACTTTAATGAAATATTGTAACTATTTAAATTCTTTTTTTAAATGTAGCATAGATTCTAGTTAATGATAGAGAATAATGTTTAGAAAAACAAAAAAATATTATACACAAAATAAATTATTTTGTATATATATATATAATTTGAGAGTTAAATTTGCACATTTTTATTACTTTTTTCAAGATGGATCAAAATAATAAATGAAATGAAAATATTTTTTAATTAAATAAATTAGAATTTTAAATATTATTAAGAAAAGAACAAACCTTTTTTTGTATTTTTCATGGTTTGAATGACTTTCTTAGATATAGTAGACTACCAACTCCATATGAAATTGGTTTAACTTTTTTCTATTTTTTTTGTGCTTGGTAAACTTTTTTCACATGACCCATTGGCACAACACGCCCTCTAGTACCACAGGGTGGTGGAGAGACTAGACCTCATGACCTCTTGCCTGCAACAGGATGCTTTAGCCAATCAAGCTAGGCCCATCGCCCAGGTTTAACTTATTTCTTAAATTTATATTGAATACACAAATATTATGATAAATGCATAATTGTTTTATATAGAAAAAAAGTAAATTTAAGATTGAAGTTTCGATTGTTTTGAACATCTATTTTAAAATTAAAATAGACTAT